>JAWPHD010000339.1:310000-345000 GCA_037043455.1 Cyrtodaria siliqua
TCTCTCCGGGAAAATATTGATTTTATGTATATATATATGGATATAATCAAAAGTTAATTGTACAAATTGTTGCGATTATTGATGGTGGACATGTGTGTACTATTATGGGGGAAAAACAGAGAAATAAGGGGGAAAAAGCATTTATTGTACGTAACACATTTAATTATACGTAGTGTGTACATATATGTTAAGTTTATTATGTATTGTTTCAACAATTAATTCGTTTATGTAACTGCGCGCGCGCGCACGCGAGAGAGAGAGAGAGAGAGAGAGAGAGAGTGCGTGCGTGTGTTCGTGTGTGTGCGTGAGAGGTGTGTGAGAGTGTGTGTGCGTGTTGGGGTGCATGCGTGCATGCCTGTCATGTGTTTAATAAACTTTGTAGATTATATTTTGACGAGATACTATATGTATAAGTCGAAATAGAATAGGATGGCGTGGTGCGATATGGATGTTCAACTATTTCTGAGGTTTTCATACATCAACAATGTTTGACAAAGAGCGGATGAAGAAATGATGGACCTATATTGTTAACATGTTTAAAACATTCAATGACCATACATCTGCTGTCTCTAGTCTGATATGGCTTGGTCCTGGGTGTGTGTATGTGTGTGTATGGAATGGGAGGTGGTGTTCTGGGTGTGAATAGTGATGGATGTGAGTCAGGCGTGGCTGGTTTTCAAACGTATTGATATTAAAATGCTATACACGTTTGGTAAAGATCAGAAGAAAAATGAAGTAGCTACATA
The DNA here is from genome assembly GCA_037043455.1 of Cyrtodaria siliqua. Taxonomy (NCBI): domain Eukaryota; kingdom Metazoa; phylum Mollusca; class Bivalvia; order Adapedonta; family Hiatellidae; genus Cyrtodaria; species Cyrtodaria siliqua. The sequence continues at coordinate 310,747 of JAWPHD010000339.1, forward strand.
TTTAACAAAGCAAAATATAGTATTTTTCAAAACAATTAAGGGTCATTACTCTGCTGTTTCTATTCTTTCATTAGTAGTGTTTGAATGTGTCCCATTTTCTTCTATGACCGAGAGAATTTCCATACAATAATATATATGTATAAAAATAGGGTGTATGGGATATTCGAACTTTCCTCAGCTTTCAATGAAATCAACAATCAGGACAAGTTTGGTAAAACACAAATTGAAGGAATATCGTCTTAACGAGGCAACATATAGCATATCCGGTGTTACTGTCCGATCTGGCTGGTTTTCGAACTTGACCGAGCTTTACTTTATATCAACATTCCAGAAAATTTTGGAGGCCCTCTTGTGGCCCTATCGTGTCAGGGTGTTGATATATTACTACCTTGTACTTTATAAGATATATACAAATACATATATGGTTGCTGTAGTTTAATATACAATACCTCTTTCGACAAATAACGAACACAGCAGCTGCACAGGCTAGCAGTAGTAAAATTCCAACTGCAACTCCGACGTACACGCCAACTAAAATACATATTTAATAATACAATACTCAATATAGTATCTATCGTTTCTGACGCGATTTAATATACTCGGCAAAAAAAGTTTTGGACCAGGGTAAATAAAGTCATATAAAAATAAAACTAGTGGACAGAATTTAAGTATCTTTTTTTAGTAACCAAGGTCTACCATACCCGGTGAGTTTGGTACCAGAATCATTTAATTCCAAACAAGATTTGATTTTAAAAAAATATCGCAAACACACAAAGGGTCTGTAAAAAATGTTGCAAAGTCCATACAAAGTAACAGTTACGGACACATTCGAGTAACCAATAAAAAGATTTTTTTTTTTCACAAACTTTCATTGTAAACGATAATTATTGTTGATTATTGATCTATTGTGAATTATCAACTGAGATAATAAGGGTTATGGTCGAATGTCATGGTTCAGCGATCATTGTACGGGTTCGAACACTGCCATGGTCCAAAACTTTTTTTACAGAGTATATTATTTAAACATTCCTGTAACTTATACATAGCAGTAATATTCCACTTAAAACTTACTCTTACGGATGGAGGGAAGTATACAGTACTAGTTCTAGCCACGAAAATGTGTGTCAATACCGTCAAAACAATGTTATTTTACCTGATGCAAATTTGGTTTTATTGTACGATTCATCCTTCAGTGTTGTGACAGCATGTTTGTCTGTGCAACCAAAATAAGGCGGACCTTGTCCAGCAGAGATGGGTTGTACTGTTGGGCTTGTTTCTGCGTTATCTGTTACAGTACGATAAGAAAGTGTGTCCACGTTTAATACTAGGATTGCCCGAGTCTAATATAACTATTACGATTGTATCGACTCGCCTTGCAACAGCTTAAATGTAATAAAATACTCTGAAACAGTTATAAATGACTAAAAAATGTGTAATTTAGTGCTACTCCGATTACGGATCAGTTTACACTGATAACATGAAAAGAATGAAATGTTTTATTTTGACATCAAACGAAGACTTGTGTTCTCTTGTTTGTGTTTGTGGCTTCCAAGGGATCAACTTTTCAGCATTTATTGAGTACACGTTTGAGTTATTTCGATTGGGCTGTGTGTTCCGTTTTAAAAGTAGCCACATGTGATTTTCAGGAGTAGAGTCTGTTAATATCATTTTAATACTTCCTCTTTAAATAACGGCATACACGTTAAATTAAATAGATATAAAAATAAGTATAAAAGCCGAAAAGGAAATGCAGCTTTCACAGAACAAGTAAACCCCAAAACACGCAAAACGACAAACATGAATGGCAATGTTAATAAGGAATATACAATTTACATTTGACAATGTTATTCGATCCCTATTATTTTAATAGGTAGCAAGCAGTATTGTGTCTTTAACAACAGAACAAAAGTACATAACAAAACTTCATTAACGAGAGTATATTAAGTTTGGTAAATACTGATCTATCTTGATCAAGGCTTTCAGTCGTCCATTGGATGTATCCAACAGTATGCTTACTTATATTATAATAAGTAGTGTTATGTATTTATGTACTATATTCATTCTGTTATTAAACGTTTATACGCATGGACTGTTTGATAGTATTGTTTTTGTACCTGTAGTACTGCATGATGGTACCAATATTAGAAAATCAGAAAAACAGCATTACCTTTATAACACAGGGCTTTCTGTAACAACGCAGACTCGTTGGAAAATCGTACATAAAGTACACCTTGTTCAAGTTCCAAATAGCCGAATGAGGAAGGTGGATTAGGTGATTCTAGAACATATCAGAAAAACATATATAAGTAAATTGGTATGTCTCATTGATATGTACATCGATACTATATATATCTTGAAATGCTCTAAAGAACGAATCAAAATGCTGATAGGAAAATAATGAACATATGACGGTTTGGCTCTATTGTATGGGCATTATGTTTTTGACGTGTTCAGTAAAATTTAAACGATATATAATGTAAATAAATTATTTACCATAGCAACATGCATCTTGAACAGTTAAACATAAATAAACGTTTAAAATCAATATATGTTATACTGCTTTATATCCGACACAACAATATGACGACAAGGACCAGCTGTAACTTTTATAGATAATGTGAATTCTTAATCGGATAAACTCATGCGGACTCCGAACCTTAGGAATACGCACATAGCAAACTATGTATCTACATATCAAGACATAAACCAGTGGCAATAAACACGTACGTAAATGGTCATGTGAGGCTTACTTATATTATCAACACCACACTTATTACCATTGTGCTTAAAGAAAACCCCACTCCTCAGCATCCCTGTCCAAAAGTCTTCTGTATCTGATGCATTTAGAGATAGCTGGGTTATGTATGTTACAGGAAACTCGTCCCTACTAAAGCACACCTTTGATGCAGTTAGCCAGTTATCGCCAATCTCTTTGTAAACTTTCACGGTCGACGATGTTCCTGATAAAACATAGTAGCCAATGACTTGCACTGTTTTTTTAAAGAAGAAACTCAAAAATAGATTTAGTCCCAACATTTGCCTATACCTTTATGAAGTTGGTCTGTCTTCTTGTTTTTCACACGCTAATAATTTCATAGGTCTACCAAAAGTATACATCAGTTTTTTTTATAGTTTACGTTTAGTAGATCAATTAAACAAAACGCACAATCAACAATAACTCCATGACATATTTTCCTAAGACAACCTTTTTCCATAAATAGGTCTTACAAACTATAAAAATGTTAGTTTTGATGTAGCATTTAATTCTAACTTCATTTATTTAGAGGCAAAACTACGGTGACTAAAACGTTTAACACAACAACTCCATAAGTGAACATTTTTTGCATTGAACAGTTTATAACAGATTATTGCAAGAACTCTGTAATTGCAAATAAATTCTAAAATTAATGGTTGAGAAAGTAAATACGAATGTATGATTATAAATGTTACAAATGATGTCATCAAAAGTAAAAAAATTAGTTCAAATTTATAATGTTTATCTTTATAGAGATCTAGAAATAAAATTATTCTCTTTCCAAATCTCGGTATGTTAAATTTATGCGCGATTCAGCGACGTTGTCAAAACAATAAATTTAACAGAATAAAGAGAATTATGTATGTATAAGTGAAGTTTAAAAAATAATACACAGAGTTTGCAATTGAAAACTACGAAAAGCCTTTATATCTGTCATTGAAACAAAATAATGCCCAATCAGACCCTTCCAGTTCAACAAGAGAGTTAAGGACCAGGCATAACAATAAGTATATAAGTACTGAAAAGGGGGATTTATTGGAAGCAACGAACGCCCACTAGCACCGTCTTAAGCGGTATTCTACGTTATAGTCAGTAAAGTCACTACTGACTTGTAGTAGGGTTACGTTTTAAAGCCGCCACTACGTACTAAACAAACGCTAGTGTGAATGTCATTAAAACAGACAGTTGGGATAGGAAGCAACGAAAAAAGGAGAAAAGAAGGAGACTGTTTTATTTGTCTGCTCGTGAGAGGAAGTATAAGTTGCAACACCTCTAACACCGCATAGCACCGGCTTAAGCGGTATTACACTTTCAAGCTCCAGGGATTGGGCTGGATGATTCAAAAGTCCGAAAGGACCAGTCAGTAATCACACTACTGATATGTCGTCGGGCGACATTTTATAGCCGCCACACAGCACTAAACAAACGCTGGTGTGAATGTCAATACCTACTGAAAAGTGGACCAGTTTAAAGTTTACATACGAAAATGAACAGAACAATCGGGTCAAAGTAACTTACATTGTGACGATCTCGCCTCACAAACAGATCACACGTCTAACTTACTGTATATACAAATATAATCAAAAACTTAATTGATTGTATGGGTGGGATAAACTATAGGTTTCCATAATAATTAATTGGAATACATGGACTCTAAATAGCCATCTAGCACAGTGATACAGTACCTTACGACAATATATTGTTCATTTGCACAAGGTTGATAGCACTGGCAGTCCGTTTTCTATGTGTCAGTATTATATATCATAGAATGGTATGTATATATCCACTTTTGTTATTACACTAATCTCTGGTAGCAATATACGACAGAGGTAAAACAAATCAAAACTGATCCATGCAGTGATAATTATGCTATTTTCTCAATGCCTCGTATCCTAAGCGTCATAACTTAAGGACATATATAGATATACCATTTAAACAACTTTTAATGATGTATTTATAGACATACGATTTAATGCATATATAGACGTACGATTTAATGCATATATAGACGTACGATTTAAACAGCTTTTAATGATGTAGCGACAAAAAGTACAATGATTGTTTATCACACTTTGTGATTTTTTTACCTGTCTCGCACTTGATCCATCGCTGTGGTTGAATGCATGGTCTCCATACTAAGTGATGAATAGCTGCTTTATACATACAGCATAGGTATTGCATGAGTGCCAAGTTTTCCATAGATGTGTTCGGTACTAAAAAGGAGCTTGTGTCGTAATATCATAAAGTGAGTAAAACACGAAGAACAAAAGCGTTCAAATACACCCTGCCTGCTAACGTGGCGGCGAAGTTTAATTAAACTATGTTAAGCGGTCTTAAAGAAAGACCGATTTTGTGAAAACAAATATTTGTGAAAATGATAACGGACGGCGGATGAATTATCGGAATTTATTATATATCATAAATTCTAATACACCCGCATTATATAGCCTAGTTTAAAATATCTCGTTATATTCAATGATATATCACTGTAACGTTTGCAACGTTAGGAGAATAAGCAGAACAATGCGAAAGATTTCAGATGGGTGCGTTATTTTCACATTTTAGGGGTATTAGAATAGAAATAGAACATCGTTTACGGTGAATTATCGTGTAATATATCACGGTTTGGAGTTCAATTGTAAACAATAATTTCACTCGCCCTTCGGGCTTATGAAATTATTGTTTACAATTGAACTCCAAACCGTGATATATTACACGATAATTCACCGTAAATGATGTTCTATTTCTTAAATATAAGCAAGTTTCATTGGCCTAAAAGCAGTCACGCGTGATTAAATAGTTTTGACCATTCTCATAGTTCATCACGTGACCGTACAATAGTAAATATAGCGTGCAGTAGTACATCTTTGTCATTGTAAAGGTAGCGCCGTGGTGTAATGGTTAGCATTGCGGCTTAGTAACCCAGGGATCGCGCGTTCAATCCCAGCCAGGACCGAATTTGGGTTAATTATCGAAATATTTCAAAAGTATTTCCTACCTTACCAGTCCTTCGGATGAGACTTTAAACCTAGGTCTGCTCGCTAAAATGCTTAGTGCAATACATCGAGGATAAATAAACGCTTATAGGCTTTGTCATTGACGCGCTTCTTTTGAAAAACAGCAAAGCGTCACGCGACCGTGCAATATTCGATCCGAGAAGGATACTATTGCACTCGGCCTGCCGCCTCGTGCAATAGTACCCTTCTCGGATCAGTATTCACTCCCTCTGATAAATAGTTCTAACCATTGACTTCTAAGGAATTAAAGGGACACACGGCAATCTTGAAGTATTTGAAATGGGTGTCTCGATTTATATATCCAGTATCAGTTTTACTTTTACCCTGGTTACATTTAAATAAATCAAATTTTAAGTATTCACTATTTCGTCTTATTATACTATAAGTTTTGATATATTAGTGGTGCAATAATATCAAAAATTAATAATATGCCAAACAAATGGCTTAATACAATAGTTATAATTAACATTAACGATTGAAAAAAATGCAATTTATGTAGAAAAACTAACGGGACGCCGCTATTTTTTAAAAAATCAAGATTGCCTCGTGTCCCTTTAAATATAGAGGATCTTACATGAGCGACTGTGAATTATTGACTTAAATACTCTTACATGAGTGACTGTGTATTGTTGGCTTAAATAAACGAGTTGAATAAAATGATAGGATACGAGGCTTTGCCGAGTAGAGTTTATTAAAGTCAATAATACACGAATGTAAGATTCTATTTATCACATAACACTCCTACGACGTGATACGTTCATTTACTCTTGTCAGTTTACCATATACACCGCGTCTAACATAGAACGCGTCATATAAAGTATAACGATGAATTTACGGTTTTGCTAACGTTCCATAACCAACCGGTGTATATTACATATTTGTCTGTGATTTGAATAGGAAATACTGGGAATAGAAAAGCTATATCTACTCGTTAGCTCTATTGTGAAATATCTCCCAGTGAGAGATATTTCACAGTACGGAACATTGCTCGGCCTTTTCCGTCAGTGACGCCAAATGACGTTCCGATTGTCTTACGGACGTCTTCGTCAGATTCCGCCACTAGGAAATACCGATTACGGAAATTAACGAAGAGTCTCGGTTCCACTTGTTTTGTTTGTAACGTCGTGTTGGCGTTCTCGTGCAAACTTGTGTAAAAAGGTGTGAACCATTAGAAATATTAATAAAATATCGTTTTAAATTATGTAATATATAGTTTGATAACCAGTGTTTTTGAGATACTGAAAATATCTCCCTCGGTAGAGAAATGGCTCCGATATAAGAACTCGTTCTCTGCACTCGTTCTTATATCGGGGCCTTTCAGAGAACGAGTTATTGGTTATTGTGTCAATTGCTTCTAAGATATCGTTATTAACTCTATTTCCTGTTGACGTCATTTGGGGATATCCGACTGAGGCAAGAAAACCACGTTATTTGTAGAGGGTCCCAAAGGGGTTTTGCGTGAAAACGTGATCGGGGTGTTTTTAAAAATGTGACACGTGAAACAAACAATATTTTTGCGTGATTGCGTGAACATTATATCAGCGTGATCCGTGATTTTGGTCTTGGTAAAACGTGATCGCGTGATATGGTGACGTGAAACGTGAATTTTTAGTCCTTTTCAGTCTTTTTAGTGTCCCCCTCCTCCCAGGTATGTGAAATATTCTTTTTTTGTCATAACTTTTATACCACATGAGATGCCAGAATGCTGTTGTCAATTTGAAAGCCTCAGAATACATCTGACGGCTCAAGTTTGTGTGTGATTGTGTGTGGTTTTTTTTTGTGTTTTTTTGTTGTTGTTGTTGCAACCCACACATTGTACTAGAGAAGCTCGAGCCTATAGCGCTTCACGTCTGCTCATCCACATTTAACGTGAAATGTGAAAGTTCTGCTATTTTCACGTGAAGACGTGATCCTTGTTTTTATTTTACGTGATCACGTGAACACAACCCCCCTTTGGGACCCCCTTTGTAGAGATATGTCCATGTTTTTAGGATAACATATAGTGCGTACGAGCCGGAATGGATTGAAGTTTTACTTTCTCGTATCATTTTAGCCGAAAATCCTCTACTTTTTTCAATCAATCATTCGTAAGTATGTTTATCGTCGTTTTCGGATGGACAGGGCACGTATATACAATCCCTGCAAACTGTATTTTGCTGATCATGCAATACACACCTAAATAGAGGATCAGAAACAATAAATGTGTTAAAGAAATGAATTTTAAGGATGTTTTATGGCAACATTATTTAGTAACGTGACATAAAACGGTACAACAAGTTTTTAACGTACATTCTAATACACCCGCACTATATAGCCTAGTTTAAAATATCTCGTTATATTGAACGATATATCACTGTAATGTTTGCAACGTTAGGAGAATAAGCATTGCGCATTGCGCATTACGCATTGTAACGTATGCAACGTTAGGAGATTAAGCAAAGCAATGCGAAAGTTTTCAGATGTGTGCGTTATTTTCACATTTTAGGGGTATTAGAATAGAAATAGAACATCGTTTACGGTGAATTATCTATAATATATCACGGTTTGTCGTTCAGTTGTAAACAATAATTTCACTCGCCCTTCGGGCTCATGAAATTAGTGTTTACAATTGAACTCCAAACCGTGTTATATTAAACGATAATTCACAGTAAACGATGTTCTATTTCTTAACTAAAACGTCATAATTCATGAAAAAATATTATATGTAAAATTCATAATTGTAGGTCCGTTTACTGATCTTATTTTATTTCTTGTTATTAAATTACTAATCCTATGCGTTATTTGTTGTGGTCAGTATTTTGCAGGGAGATAATAATTAATTTCCCGCTGTTTCATGTTGTAATACTGGGTTTCTGTGTACAATTTTCTTCCGGTACACAACACGCGTATTGCATGTCGACGTTGTCGACGTTGAACGTCGACGTTGAGGAATGTTGCATGAAATACTGTTTAGCCAGCCTTCCAAAAGCGTTTGGAATCATTAGGGTAGCTCATTTTGCTAGTGTTGGATGGCCCGTAAAATCGAACGGTATCTAAAAATAGCGCTAGCGCTATATTGTCAATCGGATACTTTCCATTCTCGAGAAGCTGAAACAATAGAAATACTTCTTTAAGTTTCTTAATATCACATATTTCAAGTACCGCTTTCCAGCTCTCAAACTGGGCATTTTTTCTGTGTTATATCACTCTCTTTACTATCTTCCGTTTACTAAGTGTGTTATCTCTGTATCTGTTACTATAGTTTCCCAATTGTCTTCAAAGTGTCTTCGTTTTGGTGTTTTAAATTGTGGAGTTGGGGCTATTTCTTTTTCTTTTTGTACTTTACGCTTTTCTTGGTGTTAATAAATCCTTTTTTGATACGGGTGAAATTTCTTTGTGGAGAGAATCAAGGGTACTAATCTTCCTGTTTGAATTGGATTGCCCGATTGCAAGTATTTTTTTCTTCTTCATTATTGTTGGAAACTGAAGTGCAATATGGTGACATTGTACATTTCTGTAATTTAAAGTTTGTTTTTTCATAAACACTAGATGGTTGTTGCGTCGCCTGTCGTGTGCTTATTTCCATATACAATTAATCTGACTATAAAGTCTGAAGACAGTTCTTCATGAAGTAAGAAGCAGTTTCATGATGTATGGAGCATTTTTCTTAAAGTGTTGAAGTTTATGAAAAGGAGAATACATCTGCGTTCGATAATTGATAAGAAGAACTGTATAAAGGTTCATGACCATAGGTCAATACATTGCCAAGATATGAGCTATGTAAGATTGCTGGTTAAAGTTTTATGAAAAGGGGCATAACTCAGCCAAAATGAATGTAAGAGTAATTGAACATGTATAACGACTTTCATTTGGTTAAGATAAATATAGATATACAAGTCGAACAGGAAAAGCATTTTCAAGGACGATAGTCAACCACAAACACACACAGAAACAAAGAACACATTTAAAGATGAATAAATGTAAGATGAGTGTGCAGTTTCATGACCACAGGTCAAATTCTTTTCAAGCTTTGGCCAGTTATGAGCTTGATTAGGTTTTAGGTAAAAGTTTTATGAAAAGGAGCATAATTCTGTTGAAATGATAGTCGGAGTTATTGGTTTTTGTGGTAAGACGAATATGTGTGAAATTTCATGAACATAGGTCAATTCTTCTTAAGTTATGGCCAGTTATGAGCTTGGTTAGATTGCAGGTTAAAGTTTTATGAAAGGGCCATGACTCTGACGAAATGAAACTCAGAGTTATTGGACATGTGTAACAACATTCCTTGGGTTAAGATAAAAACGTGTGTGAAGTTTCATGAACATAGGTCAAATACGTTTGAAGTTATTGCCAAGGTTATGTTGCAGGTTAACGTGTAACAGGTGAGGGACGACAGACGACGGACGACTACAGACGGACGACGCACAAAGTGATCATTCCTAAGTGTCACTGTCTGTCATGTTATGCAGGCGACACAAAAATCGTATCATAATTCCAAAGACATCAATTATGATAATTCCTTATTACTGAACTTTTTGAAACGACGCAAAATATCACTTACAATATACAAATTATGACAATTCAAAAGTTGTTAAAAACTAGAAAGCTGTTTAACGAAATACTTGTATCGCATGCTTGAAGACAGAGGGTGCACTCCTTCATGAATTATGTGGAGATTTTTTAAATCGTTAAGGTTTTATGAAAACGTGGCATAACTCCCTATTACATAATTGATAAGAAAGATCTGTATAAGTTTCGTGACAATATGTTGCCATGTTATGAGCTTGACGGAATTGATGTCAAGATTTATTGGAAATGTGAAATACATTCAATGGCGGTAAGTTGAAGTTGCGTGTAAAGTTTCATGAACATAGGTCAAATACTTTTCAAACTATGGCCAAGGTCTGGTTGCATGTTAAAGTGTGTCGGGCGGACGACGACGACGGACAGGAGGGAGACACAAAAAATGTGTTCAGAATTTTAGAATATCTGCAGCGGATTCCATACTTCATTAATAAATATTAGTAAAGCCGGACTTTACATGAAAGGAAAGGTTTACTTCATATATATTATCGGTTTTAAAGAAATGTTTACCGTTTTATTACACGTTGCCAAACCTTTGTAACGTTTTATGTCGCGTTAATTGACATTTTTGCCATCAAACACCCTTAAAATGCCTTTTTAAAACAAATTTACAGTGTCTGACCATCTATTTAGGTGTTTATTGTATGATCAACAAAAACAAAAACTTCCAGGGATGTATATGTATAAAAATCTCAGGTTTTATACATTACCAGTCCATCCGAAAACGACGAAAAACGTCCTTTTTCACGAATGATTGAAAAAAGTAGAAGATTTTCGGCTAAAAGTATACAAGAAAGTAAATCTTCATTTCTTTCCGGCTCGTACGCACTATATCTTATCCTAAAAGCCTGGACATATCTATACAAATAACGTGTTTTTTTTTTTTACCTCAGTCGCCTATCCCCAAATGACGTCAACAGGAAGTACCGGTTATGGAACGTTAGCAAAACTGTAAATTCAACGTTATACCTGACGCGTTCTAGGTTAGACGCGGTGATATATACGGCGGTAATTTGTAAGAGAATCATGACGTCGTTTTGTTGTTTATCATGCATATATGTACTTTTCTGCCTAATAAAGGAGTGACCTAATACATTTTGCTTTATTAGGCACTGACCATTAAAGCAAATCAATGCGAAATCCCTCGGCGTTTATTGTACGTAACGTTATCTGACGTCATGCACGTAACGTTGCCTGACGTCATAAAACAAGCAAAAAACAACAACATGGCGGCGTCCTCAATAATCTTTCTGAGAAATAGGTAATAATATTAATTCATACAGAAAATGTGAATAATCTACATGATAAATAGAATATTATGTCAGTGCCTTTTACTATGAAGTTTATTAGGCTCGGCACGAAAACGAAGAATGGCGAGGCAGAGCCTCGCATTCTTCGTTTTCTAAGCCTCGCCTAATTAACTTGATAGTAAAAGGCACTGACGTAATGTTCTGTATTTACATGACGTCAGTTACGTTAAGCGGCTGTGACGCGTTCACAATACAAATAATGCGACACCTTAAACCAAATTTAAGGTTACTAAATTGGATTTTATAAAGTAAGATTTCAGATAATGATGCATGTTTAAGGTATCTGAACGTATCGTATGATATACCGTGCAAACAATTGGGACTAATCTGTAACTTTCACTAAGCAGGTCGTTGTATATTAGAACATTGTATGTCGCATTGCTCATTCCAATAAAGGACCTAAATGTTTTCAATAGTATTTACATAGTTAATTTAAAAAGTAGGGTAATATAACTATAACTAATTGCATATGATGTATGCGATAAAAGAGAATATAAATCGTGTTTATCACTCTTGCATCGATATTTCTATTATGAGCATGGTCTTGTCAAACTTGATTGCGACCGTCCAGGATTCATTCGTGGGTGGCATACCATTACATACAACGTTATCTTTTATTTTCACTTAAATAATTACCGTGCTCGTAAATCGAAATATGGCCCCCTGGTCCTCCACATGCAGTCTTTCTAGGATTATCGCATTCGTTGTCACATTGGTCTGATGTTAGATCCTCTGGTTCATCTGTTTGCACTTTATCGCAAAAACAGTAGCATTCCGCCCCCATCCCGATGTTGCTTCTCTGCGTATAATCACACACATATTGTTGACAAGAAAAAGCAATGACGTCACTAAGATAGGTAATGTAAATAAGCAAATCACCATACTCGTTGTCTCCTAATTTTAAAAGTATAATAGCAAACGTTTTATCATACATTCCTTATTGTAATGGAATCTACAAAATGGTCTTTGAGAAGGAACATAACGTACAGACCAAGAAGAGACCTAGGTTCATGTTGATCGTATTCGGGGCATGAATGAATGAAAAAAACTACATATTATAATAAATATACTGACGGTCAATGAAAACGCACCAGTAGATTATATGGGTGTTAAATGTATTGCTACAATAATATATACTTACAAGTGCATATTTTGAAAATGAAGGATATTATATATGAACTGCAAACATTGATTGTCTCAAAATTCCTAATCATGGTGTATAGTGTTCAATTAAAGTCGCAGGGGTAGAAAAAAAGTCACACATTTTAATACCAGGTATGTTCAACCGTTTTGCCGTTCTTAAGAAATCATCCCGACCTCACGTTATTTCAGCAAAGTAATCACGTTATTTCAGCAAGAAAACATCACTTGTAACTCTAGCTGCGCGTGGCAGGGCGTTGTCTTGCTGAAATAACGTGACGTCATGATGCTTTCTTAGGAACGGTAAACGGTTGGACGATTGTTTTCTACCCGTGTGACTTTCATTGAACACGATACATACATAACACCATGTATAGGAGTTTTGAGACAATCAGTGTTTGCAATTGTAATATTCTTCAATTTCAAAATATGCTCTTATTATTATAAATAACTTTAGCAATACACTTTAACACTCATATAATCTACTTATGCGTTTTCATTGACCGTGAGTTTAATGTAAAGCACTTTAGCATTAGGTACAAGTATTCGTTTGAAACGGTAATTACCCGTATGCCGAAATATTGGCTCCTACAGGCGGAGAAGCACTGACCAGGGTCTGGTTGTACAGTGAAGTTAGCAACAGCAGGTCGTGGTTTTATGCTTTCCAGTTTTGCACATCCTATATGAAATACGAGTAGTGTATATACATCTTTGGCAATGACTGCATCATGTATGCTCCCAGCGGACGAATTTCCACTCCATTTATTCATCATATGAATAATACATATGGAAATGGGGATCCCTTGGAAGCAACGAACGCACAGAAGAGGGAGAAGTAGCAGACTGTTTTATTGAGCTTATTCATGATGGTTAATATATGATGCAACACCTCTCACGCCCCCTAGCACTGGCCTAAGCGATATCCTACTTTAAAGTTCGAAGATCTCAAAGGCTCAGTAAGAAATACAGCTACCGATTCGTAGTCTGGGCGACTTTTTAGCACTATACGAACGCTAGTGTGATGTCATTACATACTGAAAAAGGGATGCCTTGGAAACGGCGAACACAAACCAGAGGGAAAAGTAGCTCATTAACCATATTTTTCATTTGATAATTTCACTTTTGCATTTTATTTGTAAATGTTATTTGTTCTTTTAATAATTTTTCGCGCAAAAGTTGTATAATTTCATTCATTCATTCGTTCGTTCGTTCGTTCGGTCGGTCGGTCGGTTAGAAACGGAGCTAACGAAAAACTTTAACCAGAGTCGATGAAGTTGTTATTAACTTCGTTAACCGGAAAATAGACGTGTACAATATTGGCCAATGTCGGTCATGCTGACCTTCACATTGTACTCGTCCAGATGTATCTGACGAACATAGAACTGTAGCTGAAATATTAACTGGTCATTTGAACAACCTTGGACGGATGGAAGAACTTTCGATTGGAGGAAAGACAATTCATAAAATGTATATTTGCCCTCCACTATCTTGTAGATATTAATAAAATCTACTATGAATGCATTTTCAAGCATTCTTAAGAAAACAATTTTCCTTCTGTAATTGATAAAACGGAGAGAATAAATGTTTGATGTTATTTTATTTTAACTGTAAACCTCACTGGCCTTGTTAAATTACCGGGGATATTAACTGAGCGCAAAACAGTTTATGCAACATACCCGTGCATTGAAATATATGGTAAAACAGTTTATGCAACATACCCGTGTATTGAAATATCTGGTAAAACATTGAAATATCTGGTAAAACAGTTTATGCAACATATCCGTGTATTGACATATCTGGTAAAACAGTTGATGCAACATACCCGTGTATTGAAATATCTGGTAAAACAGTTTATGCAACTTACCCGTGTATTGAAATATCTGGTAAAACAGTTTATGCAACATACCCGTGTATTGAAATATCTGGTAAAACAGTTTATGCAACATACCCGTGTATTGAAATATCTGGTAAAACAGTTTATGCAACATACCCGTGTATTGAAATATCTGGTAAAACAGTTTATGCAACATACCCGTGTATTGAAATATCTGGAGGGCCTGGATAAAACCAAGCCATACTTTGTCGCCTTCCCGCAAGGCACTTGTATCTAAATCAACTGAAATACCATGTGCTGAGTATTTTAAATCTGGCGTAGCCAATCTGCAAAGAGTGTGTGCGTCCTGCCACGTCTTTCCTACCTCGAACGTTTTGATATCGATGTTGTTGCCAAACTGTTGAGCTGAAATAGGTACGATATATTCACATATGCTAAAGCACGTTGTAAAAGCTAATTGTGTATGATAAAAAAATATGTATTTTTTACGGTATTTATTTTTACAGTATATGTAATTTAGGCCTTGAGCCAGGACCCAAAATTTTCGATATTGTTACCAACTCAAGACACAAATTCTACCATCACTTTTCGAAAAGAGCAATGTATATAGATTACATTTTTCCATGATAGCAATCGGGAACATGTAGCTTATATAAAAAAAAATCGAACATTAATAGGTTATCATTGTAGCGCTTTCATATAAGTAAATGATGTTCATTTTTGAATGTCATGCTTGTGTGGATAATTAGTGATGTACTTTTTAAAGATGCACTTAAGTTTACAATTCATTCAGTTACATAAAGCGTAAATAAGCTCTTTTTTAGCACTGAATTCAGTTTAAAATCTCTATTTTGCTTCAAATTAGAAGTCAATTTACCCCACCCACTATTGACACATTTTTATGCATTTAGTTTAGTTAATATTTTTTACAATATATGTGTAAACTTGTAAGAATCAGTAATTTACAACCTTTCTACATTATTTAAATAATATTATAATATGAATAAGGGATTGTTATGGTATATTGATGAAATTAAGTACTAAGCAATGTTCATGGCATTGCACATATGTGTTCAGTAAGCCTGATAAGTTGAGACACATGCCAAACTGGAAGTATAAACCTTCCTCAAAGTAACTGCAACATAAATAGTATTAACATGTTCTGATATATACATATATTGCACAGACGACACATAGTCCAAAGGATTCTAGATAAAGGAAATGTGCGGTTTAACGTTGTTGTTTTTTATCAAAAGTCTTTTTTAGGTGTATTTGCCCGAACCATTTTTGTTTTACTGAAAAAAGAATCGACGAAGATTAATTGATTTGAATTGAGGATTTACTGCGCACCAGCACAAACATGTTATATGGCGCCAACAGGAATGAACATTCGACGCGGATCACTCTTTATTAACATCTAGATACAAATTTGCAGAATGTGCCTAGAACCTTCTTACCTGCAGAACTGCAGAGTTGCTGCAAATTCTCTAGTAATCACTCCATTTTTCACTGGAGCCACGATCACTGCCACCACTGAAGTAATACTTGAAACAATACAGGTTTCATGATGAAAATAATGAACGAAAATGACAAAAGTAACATGAATTCGGGGAAATTTTACCCCTAGGCCTGGATATGCAGTGGTCATATTCTTGCCCTTGAACCACATGGCGTCGACGAAGAAATATCTTTAGGGTGATACCCAGATCACTGTACTAACTACTTACCATTGCAACTATTTGTTAGTATTGGTGCAGTTGTTACAATATCACCTGCTTAGGATATGTATCTAAACATAAGTTGTGATGTTCTCTGTACTTATTTAACCTAGGATAGTAAGCATCAACCCTACTTTTGCGCATGCAAGTGCAAGTTGAATGAGTATTACCTAAAAAAGAAGGTGTATTGCCAATAATAATAATAATAATATTAATAATAATAATAATAATAATAATAAATGCTTTATTTAATGATGGTAACTCCAATCAATTTACAACAATTGTTCTCCCTTGAGGCCATCAAATTAAGAAACATGTAACACACACATGGTTATTATATACATACAATATTATACAATTCTGAAGAGTTTCCTGTTGTAAAATCAAAAGTTACTATATATAAATCTTTTAAAGTTATTTTAAAGTACTTAACCAAATGCAAGCAAATTAAAATTAACAAGTATTACCTAAAAGATAGGAATAATATTTCTTTTTAAATTCTTTGATATGTTTGGCTTGTCGCATTGAAGGTGCGATCGAGTTCCATATGACAGCACCAGAATAACGAATACTTTGTTTGTATATACTTAGCCTATGTTTCGGGACGACTAGATCACCATTTGAACAAGTCCTTAATTTATAAGAGGAATGAACCTTTTGAAACAAAGATGTAAGATAGTCTGGAGCAAGATTATTGACGCATTTGTAAACCTGCACTGCTTTATGAAATTGTATTCGATCATGGACACTTAACCAAATAAGCTCTTTAAATAAGGGTTTTGAAGATGCATCATATGGCTTATTAAGGATGATCCGAGCAGCTCTCTTTTGGATTTTTCGGATTCTATTAATATAGTTGCTAGAGCAATTTCCCCAAATAGTGTCACCATAATCCAAAATTGGTTGTATATATGCATTGTAATACATAATTCTTGTTTCATGTGTGAGACATTTCTTGATTTTGCACAAAAGATTAGTTTTGTTTGTAAAAGAAGTACAAAGATTATCAACATGGACGTCCCATGACAGGTTTTTATCAATATATACCCCTAATAATTTTTAATGAAGAGAGAGAGAGAGAGCGAGTGTGTGTTTGCGGGGAGGGGGTCGGATTGGATATATAGGCATTTAGGAACCTGTCCTACTGACGAATATACACCTATGTTTCTTTAACATGATGGGGAAAAAAAACAAGCGATACACGGGATCGCCTGGTTTACGTCCCCATCCGACGGACGAGGGTAACAGTGTCTTGCCAAAGAACACACCGACAAAATTCACTGGCTCCGGTGAGGCTTAAACTTGAACCAGGGTCCTCTGAATTTAAAGTCCCCCGTGCGATCCACTGCTCAACAGGCTGTATGCACTCAAGCAGGATGACTGCATTAAAATACATACAACTAAAATGTTAATCCGTCATAAAGGTTATATCCAAGAAGCTGGGTTCACAACGGTCTCTCTTATCTAGCAAGTTAGCATCAAGTTCATGTAGGTTGAGTTGCAATATGCCTGCAAGCCTTATATATGGCCAGCTCATTGCTGTTTTGATAAACTTGGCAATTAATGCCTTGGGATAAAACAGGAAAATTAAGAATACTCAGTACTACATATTATCTGATTTAAATAATATAACTTAATGTGACAATATAACATACATATAAGATATAAAATTAAAATTAAACGCTTCCAGATAAGAATCGGTACCCAGTGCATCGAGCTAGATTACATTTAATGATCACGGTTAGTTTACTGATGTTTACTCTAAAAGATATATCCGACATACAGGTGCTACTGTAGTTAAAGTTGCTATCCCGCCAACAACAGCCACATTTTTTAACGTATGCACATCGTTTCTAAACCTACTGACTACGAGATATATACATAACTTACATCGTTTGAGAATCAAAACTCTATAGATACAATATAAAAAGCTTTAACCAGACAGGCAAAAAAAATTGGATAATTCATTTTACGCTTATTCAGTTACGGATATTACAAAAACCCATGAATAAACATATACTTTTAAGCGACACATAAGCATTATTATATGAGATGAAAACCTGGTTAGAGTTTTGATAAACTGTTTTTGTAGTGCAATTTTGTCGTAATTTGGCCGGTTATTGTAAAATGTGTATAACAAACACCTAAAAATCAACAGTTAAACCGTAAAATGCATTTTCTTTGCTCTTATGTTTTAAGAAACAACAACAATTTCTTTATATAAATCTGTAAAACTGTGACCCCCGTAGTGGCCATATTTGACCACATTGTCGCCATTTGAACAAACTTAGGTAGAGGATTATAAGCTTATGGTACATGCGAACTATTATTTAGCTTTTGAAGTATCAAATTTGAGTCCAGGCTTGATTCAAGGGACACCATTTACATTATTTAGTACAGAACAATAATCTTAAGCTACCTGTAGCTTATTACACCTCCAGCTCTTGTAGTTTCAGAGAAGATGTTTATAGACGTTCCTACATAACTCTATGTAAATATGTGACCCCCGGGACCGGGCGAAATTTAGACCATAAGATCACTTTTTGAACAAAATAAATTGGTAGAGATCGATACTCTTATGCTACATGCATCGTATAAGACCTCTAGCTCTTGTAGTATCAGAAAAGAATATTTTATGGACTTTCCTATAAACGTGGCTCCAGTGTAAATGGAGTGTCTACAATAGAATTTGCAGCAACTCTGCAGTTCAGGATGAGAAGGTCCTAGGCCCATTCTCCATATCTTCTCTCGATGTACATGGAGGCGCCATATAACCTTTCATGTGTTGGTGCGCCTTAAAATCCAATTCAGGTCAATTCAATAACCCCAGAACCGGGCCATAGTTGGACACAGAGTCACGATTTGAACAAAAGTGGTAGAGAACCATAAGCTTGTACAATACGCAAAATAGTAGACCTCTGGCTCTTGTTTTTTTAAAGAAGAGATTTTAAAGATGTTTCTATACGACTCTATGTAAATATATGACCGCTGGGGCGGAGCCAGATATGACCCAAGGTCAACATTTTAACAAACTTGCTAGTGGACCATAAGCTTATGCTTCATGCATAATATGGGACCTCTAGCTCTTACAGTTTTAGAGAAAACTATTTATTTTTAAAGATTTCCTATATAACTGTATGAAAAAATGTTACCCCCGGGGCGGGGCCATATTTGACCCTGAGGTCACCATTTTATAAATACTTGGTAGAGGACCCTAAATGTATAATACATGCAAAATATTAGACGTACTGGTACTAGTAAGAATTTGTCCCTTGAGATGGTAACAAAAAAGTGTATGGCTCACGGTCTAATTGTTTTCGAAATATATTGTGTTGTTTTTGTAGTGTAAAACGTAATCCTACATGTACAAACATAGTCGGGGCCTTGATTTTCACCTACTACTACAACTACTACGACTACTAAAACAACTAGAGCAAGTCGATGGCAGCCATCACAAACTATTTGCATTGTTCAAGCTTTCTGCAAAGTTTCAGGTTCTTCCCTGAAATGGTCATTCAAGCCCTTTTTAAAATTAAAACAAATTAAAAAGACATTACTTTGAACTTAAAAGGCATGTAAGGACATAGCCAAACAATCTCTACAAACGGAAGGTTCTGAATAACTTGGAACATGGGGAAAGAATTATTAAAATCGGATGATAAACAAAAATGATATGTTGTTCTAAAACGGATGTGGGAACCGCCATTTCGAGAACTATGACGCCATAGTTCTAAATTACCTTATATGGAATATTAATCAATATCAATTGAAGCAAAGAAAATCACTGCAAATGAATGCAAAATCCTCTACTCTTTGTATAAAACTATATTAGCCGTGTTTTATTAGAAACTCTACACACAATACGACGCAAACTCGGCCAATATGAACCGGAAGTCGGCCAATATGAAAAAACAAGGCCAATATCAAGAAACTCACAAATACGAGATTTAAGTGACGTCATTCACGTTAAGTAACGTCATTCGCGCTCACGGCAGGTTTAAGGTATATTTTGTTCACAACAAATGTTGGAATTTATGAAAAGGCCTGTTTCTTCATAAAAAAATGAAATATTTCATGCATGAGTGAACCTCAAATTATATTGCATGTTTGGTTTGGTACACTGGAGACCATGTCTGAAAACATTCTTTGATCGAAATATAGTAAACGGTTGAATTATTATTGCACTTTTTCTATTCAGTTTAACGCGTCTAATATCCCTCTATTTATAAAGGCTAGAAGACGGTTTGAAATCATGAATTTAACTGAATAGATGAAAGATCTATGCGAAAGCGCTTCATCACTCAATTCAGTTATTCCTAACCTTATTGGTCAGTTGGATATGTTCGATATTTTTTCTAGAGGAATGACGCGTCTCTTTAGGTCCGTGTATACTAAATAAAAACAGACTGTGATTGGTCCAATAAAAGTCAAGGCAATCCAACACTAATGTTTACCAATGTGAAGTCATGGACTGGATAAAAATAATGACTGAAATAAAACAACTTGAGAATTCAAACATAAATATGTTTTCTTAAAAATGGAACATTTAATACATATTTTTGTAGTTATTTTTTAAAATTATGACTGAAAAATGACAGTAGGACTGGTACATGTTGACTTTTGGCGGGAAAATAACTGCAAAACTGGAGTTGAGTCATTTCGAAGCCAGAAACAACTAAAGTTTCATTGGATTCGCTATGAGAAAAAGTTCTTCATTAAATGTCACTTGGATGTAAGTTTCAGGCAAGGGGTATAATATATGGCAGAGATATAGGGAAATCAGGGTAGCCCTAAAGGCTATAATGGAGGAATATGGGAAAATCAATTGTTGTCTGTGACCACTAACACTAACACTAACTCACATACTTTATTAATTAATGAAGAAGTTCATTTAGCCCTATAATTGAAAAGTGTATCTTCGTTAGTCATGCTATCATGCTAAAGCGACAAAATGTTTGGCAAGAGTAATCCTATTTTCAAATCTTAAACAGAAGTGTACATGTATAACCGAGGCATAAGTTAACGTTTTAGTTACTTTAAATACAGGCCTTTATTTCAACCATAGTATATACATGACTGAATAGCCCAGTCTATAATTACATAAAACAACTACAAAAGTACAATTTACACATCGGCTAAATATGTAGGAGTGCTAAACATATATAAACGTACCTGTGGTCACACGAAGAAGCAACATCAACATTAATACAATCCTCATGTGTAATACGAAATGTACTTCCATATTAAAAACATATACAGTATGTGTTTAACAAGAATTACACAAGATTAGGGCACGTCTTTGATGACGCCACAACTTTTATAAACTCTCAAAATGATGTCCGACATAAAATATTTATGCCTGTGAATATATGCGTTGTAAATAAGGAACCGTTGATACGAACTCACTGACTGTTTGAATTCATATTTCTGAAAATCACTTTCCTTGGGATTTGGCCGTATTAGGAAGTCAAAAGATTATATGAATCGAAACTTAACGTCATCTGTCACCTGATATAAACATAGATAACAGTGCAATGTGTGTTACACCATTTACTTAACGGAAGTATTACATCATAAATGACAATTGTTCATAATGACTAATACCGATCAAGGGGATTTTAAAATCAGGCTGTTAACATTACAATTATGTAAACGAATATTATTATCTCATCACTACTGATATGTGCTACGTTTTTCTTCTTGTACGCCACCGCGAATGAAGATGTTTATGAAAACCTATTTAAACATTTATATTTTAGTTAAAATCTTGCTTTTGTAAAACTATAGGCCCGTATCAATTGCAAAGCTAGAAATAGCACTAGACTTGAACGTTGGTATTTGACCTGTAAAAAGAGCCAGAAAAGGAAACGCGCTGATAGTAACTAATTAAAACTACAGCTATATTTAATTAATCCTAGATATTTGCACAAATCGGTGTAGGTCAGTAACAAACTTATTTAGGTCACACACTTCTAGAAACGTATTGTAGCTAGACCGGGAGCCAAATGTCCAGTATTACAGAGAATTGCATTGAATAAGACTAGGAGGCATGGTCCCTGTCGAGATCGCCAAAGCAATGACTGAACTTTACAACAAAAGGAGTTTTCTGAAATTTAGTTATTCACCTGCAAGACATAATTTAAAAATAAGTATAAAAGTCGAACAGGAAAGGCAGCTTTCACAGAACACAGTAAACCAAAAAACATGCAAAAAGACAATCATGAATGGCAGTGTTATTAAGAAATAAAGGCATATGACGTCACAAACACAAAAAGGGTTGACAATAGGTCTACCGCCTTGGAACGGTCAGTGACAAAAAACTAACCCTTAGCTCGTGACGTTAGAATACTCACGCCTTATATAACGAGATTAAGCTGGATTTTCATCTTAAATGTATACATACCAAGTTGAATATATTGTTCATGCACATATATAAATGATTGAAATGACGCATGAGTAACGCCCGTTAACGTTTGCTTCAAACGAATACTTTTCAGAAATCGCTCATGTCCGTTTTTTCGATACCGATGGTCGGCCTTTTTTTCCATACCGATGGTTTGCCTTACTAAAATATACCAATGCATTTTGTAAAAGTTTGTTTCGCCAAAACCTCTGATAGATTTCTTATAAAAGCGTTTGTACGTACACATGTTCTCTTTGTTGATCTTATTCAAGTTTGTGTTTTTACTTGGCGTCCACTAGTCATGATGGGAACCACTTCAACGAAAACTGTACGTAGAGAAACATGTCGAAATGTTTTTAAGATGTTTTGGATTTTACTTGCGTCATAGCTCATAGCTCTAAAGGTTTCCTTTATGCCTTTATTCTTCATAATATCATTTTTATAAAACTGAAGACCCGTGCAATAACTGACGATATATTTCAGTCGTCTGACATATATGGCAGTTATAGCACTGTGTACACAACGACCTTTTGTATAAATCATTAGAGCTATTGTATGAAACATCTCTCCCTTTACTGTCGTATTCAGTACAGTTTATATATTATATAAAACAATTCTATACTGACATTACGATGACAAAAACGATAAAAACGATATAAATAAAAAGATATCCGTACTGTAAATGTTTCGTGATGATCACTATACATACAGGCGACCGAAACACGACGAGGATATGTGCAACTTGTTTTGGTACTGATCATTCCTACTAATGTTGGTTGAACTCAGGCAAGGTGTTCAGGATAACTAGTCGGGGGATACAGTTTGTGTATTAAACCCTTTATAAGGCCATAACACCGCCAAAATTATTCGACCGAAACACTACGACGGTATACGCATCTAGGTTTAATACTGAGCATCCTTCTAACTTTCGTTGAAATCCGGCCAGGATTAGTCGAACAAAGTTTGTGTATAAAAAGCTTTAAGGGTCATAACTTCGCCAACACGCATTTGACAGGAACTCGATGACGATATGCGCAATTAGGCTTGATACTGATAATCCCTACCAAGTTTCGTTGAAATGCGGCTAGGTGTTCAGGAGAACTAGTCCGGACAATGTTTGTCCTTTAAATGGTCACAACTCCGCCAAAGATCCTTCGACTGGAAAACGACGACGATATGCGCAACGAGGCTGGGGTAATAATAATTCCTGAAAAGTTTGGTTGAAATCCAAAAAGGTGTTCAGGTAAACTAGTCCGAAAAAACTTTACTCCGCCAACAATTATTCGACCAGAATACGATGAAAATATATGCAATTAAGTTTGGTACTGATCATCTGTATCAAGTTGTGTTGACATCTGGCTAGAAGTTCAGGAGAATTAGGTCGGACAAAGTTTGTGGATTAAAACATTTGAAAGGCCATAACTCCGTTTAAAATCATTCGACCAGAAAAAAACGACGATTTGCGCAACTAGACGTGGTACTGATTGTCTCTACTAAATGTGGTTGGAATCGGACAAGAGGCTAGGTTCAGGAGAACTTTTACGGAGAATGATTGTGTACTAAACCGTTTGAAGGGCCATAACTCCGCTTAAAATAGTTCGACCGGAAGACGACGACGCTATACCTTGGTCGACTTGGTACTGATTATCTCTATCAAGTTTCTTTGAAATCCGGCCAAGGTTTCAGGAGAACTTGTTCGGATATTGTGTGTGACATACGATATGGACAGACGGACAGTCAGATAGACGGACATACAGATAATGCTAGCTTGTTTGATAGCTGGTAAATAAACCGATTCTATATAAATTAATGATCAAGCCTCTATATTAATACCAATATCCGTCTATTATATCGATCTTTGTACAGGTCATTTTGTTGATTAAGACAGTGGTAAATAAGTACATTATAAATGATAACAATTACTAATTCGCCAAACAAATGTTTATAAAAGTAAACTCTGTGACTTAATAACGTCAAAATTCGAAATTTATTGCATCTCGCACTAGAATTTAAGAATTGGTTAAAAACGGTCACATTATGAAACATTATTTTTTAGTAGATGGTCTATAGTATTATTAGTATATTAGTATGGATGGTCTATTAGTATTGTATACAAACTGATTTTTAAAAATGCACATTATTAGTTACATCAAGGTTTAACTCTCTGTGCCGGTTTGGATTTAAATTTAATTGCATGGCATAAATAAGTCAATATAATATTCGTAATGATTTTGAGAATGCAAATTTTAGTGCAGCATTTCTTTTTTGACTCAGTATAGATACATTGTAGTAGTTCATTTCAAGGCCACCCGTATTATAATGAGTTTTGGTCAAATGAGTTATATTGTATTTATAAACTGCTTACATACATTTCATGTGAGTTCAACGGCATAAAATCGTATTTTCTCAAATATAATACATCAAATTAACATATTGCGGTTCAATGTCATTAGGTTTGCCTAGACTAATAACTTTTATTATATACTTCCCAGTGAAATAGTGGATTGTATGGCTAGAATAAAGCTTATATTCTCATTGTTTATATTTTCACAGTGAGAATATAAGAACTTATATTCTCACTGCCGGAAAAAATGGAACTACTTTTTTCTACATTTACTTATAACTTTCATATTTCTTGTCAAAGTTTAGAACTATATTCTATGCGCACTAAATATATGTAAATCGCCTCACGAGCTGGCGTTACTATATATATCCGCGAATACGTTAAAGGGGAACTGTCGGAACGAAACATATTTTCTGTTTGAAACAGTTTGGTAATGTTGCATGTTAAAAAGTATATAATAAATAGAATATTTGTTGGTTTGTCGTGAATCTCGAAGTGAGAAAACTTATATTTTCACTCCTTCTAAAGCACTCGTGACAATATAAGTTTTCTCACTTCGATATGAAAATAAATTCTATATTCACTCCAAACCAACAAATATCCTCTATATATTTCGAGCAATACAAGTGTTCACTTAATATGAAGACTGTGTGAGGAAGTCGATAAATGATAAACACTTAAATAAGGTGAAATTGTGAATTATATATACTTATCACTAATGTCGTCCACTTGAGTTCATGTACATGCTGACGTGATGAACATACAGTATAGATAGTTTACTCATTAACATGTCTTTACAAATCGATCTGCTATATATTCAAAGGGTCGGTTATACCAAAATACATAAGTTGATAAAATACGTAAACGGTGGAAAAGTATATTAAACATCGCGTAGGTAGAGCCTCTTTAATGGAAGCATACGGCAGTTACTTCTTAGCATACAATGATGCGTTGAAACTAGAGTATAACAGACAAGCCGAGATAAGAAGCAATAAGTTGAAACATATTGTACATAGTACACCGAATGTAATGCAGTTATAACATTAATTAGGCTTGGAAACGCATGGAAAGAGGTTGCGAATTAATATTAATCCAGCCGGTAAGGCATGTAATCCATTTATCGTAGGCAGTCGATTGTTATATTATTTAAAAAAATTTAGATAGCAGTGAACAATTGCTTTGAATCTTCTTATGTAATGCGCTATTATTATTGTACATGGTAGTATTTATTGAGTTTCCCTCGTAATGCACTGCTGACGCACGAGCCTCCAACAAATGTAAACCATTGACCTAAATGGAGAAAACATTATTTTTATATGATTGTTGTGGTTTTACATTATTTTATATGAATGTTGTGGTATTACATTATTTTTATATGATTGTTGTGGTATTACATTATTTTTATATGAATGTTGTGGTATTGCATTATTTTTATATGGTTGTTGTAGATTTTGTTCTGTTTTATTTATGAATCTAGAGCTAAGACGGTATTTGATTCGGCGATGTTTTTGGATTTTGACCCTTTGCATCGGAAAGACGCATTCCGTTTACAACATATCTGAGTGGTAAATAAGAGGAATTTCTGATAAGCTTATCCTATAAATGTATTATTTTTCACGTTTTAGGTTTAACATCTATAATTCCAAAGACTTCATGCATTCTTTAAATGTAAGCTCTATTTAGCTGTCACCAATCAATGAAAAAAGAACAATATTTCTTGTTTTTTTATTAACTCTTTCATATGTATTATATGACCCAATAAAAAAGAGTCAATTTTATTCTATGAGCGAAGTGATATTAGTAAAAAACAAGAGACCCTGTATCGCTCTACTGGCTTTATGTGGTTAGGGTTAGGGTTAATTAGTTGCTGTGGCACTTATGACAAAACACTTTGCCCTGCACGGTGCAAAATGTCAGTCAAACATATAATTTATTCCTAGTTCCCCAAGTTGTACCTATGTAGAGGGGACCCTTTTACACAGGAGGACAAATCCCATTTTATATATGTTGTGCATCAAGTCCGCACATGACCATAGCAAAGTAGATTTAAATGCATTCACATTTGGACAAGGT
Source organism: Cyrtodaria siliqua (assembly GCA_037043455.1). Taxonomy (NCBI): domain Eukaryota; kingdom Metazoa; phylum Mollusca; class Bivalvia; order Adapedonta; family Hiatellidae; genus Cyrtodaria; species Cyrtodaria siliqua. Next base: position 337,904 of record JAWPHD010000339.1, read on the forward strand.
ATGCATGTTTACTATCCCTAGGGAGCCCAAAGTAATAGAGCCAAAAACGAAAACTTACTGTGCATCTGCACATCCTTAACTGAGAAATACACAACAAAAGAACTTGAAATCTCAAAGAGTATAGAGGGAGTTAGCGTCACAAGACGGAAAATTCGTAATAGTAAATAACTGCAAGTAACCCAGTAGAGGGACACTTTATGCAGGAGATGAAACCCTTTTTATATACTCCCTAAATGACAATACCAAATTAGAACTTTGCTTTTGCTGGATTCCCCCACTAGGGGGTCCCAGTGGATGGAGCTTAATACCAAATCTTATTGCGCATCTACACATCCTTAACTAAGAAACACCACACATGAACTTGATATATCAAAGGGTATAGAAGAAATTAGCGTCACAAGGCAAAAACTATGAAATAATAAATAACAGTAAGTTCCCATGTAGAGGGGTCACAACCTGTTTTATATATGGTGTGTCTCGAGTCCATAAATTACCATACCAAATCATTTGAATCATAACCATTCACATCTGGACAAGATATGCATTTTTGCGTGGCTTTTGACCCGATTACCCACCAGAGGGCCCATTTGATGACGCCAAAATGGGCATCTATACATTCTAATTAAGCAAAGCACCATACAAGAACTTGAAATCTCAAAGGGTATAGATGGAGTAAGTGTCATTAAGCCGAAACTCGGAACAAGTAAATTACTACAAGCTCTCCAAGTCATAGAATGCCCCTTTACACAGGAAGTCAAACCCATTTTATAAATGATGTGACTCGAGTCCCCAAATGATCACATCAAATTAGAATCAAATACATTCACATTTGGACAAGATATGCAATTTGTTGTGATTTTCCTCTCTGGAGCCCCCGAGAATGGAGCCAAAATATGAAAACTAATTGCACATTTACAAATCCTTAACTAAGAAACACCACACATGAACTTGATATATCAAAGGGTATAGAAGAAGTTAGCGTCACAAGGCAAAAACTATGAAATAGTAAATAACAGTAAGTTCTCATGTAGAGGGGTCACAACCTGTTTTATATATGGTGTGTCTCGAGTCCATCAATTACCATACCAAATCATTTGAATCATAACCATTCACATCTGGACAAGATATGCATTTTTGCGTGGCTTTTGACCCGATTACCCACCAGGGGGCCCATTTGATGACGCCAAAATGGGCATCTATACATTCTAATTAAGCAAAGCACCATACAAGAACTTGAAATCTCAAAGGGTATAGATGGAGTAAGTGTCATTAAGCCGAAACTCGGAACAAGTAAATTACTACAAGCTCTCCAAGTCATAGAATGCCCCTTTACACAGGAAGTCAACCCCATTTTATAAATGATGTGACTCGAGTCCCCAAATGATCACATCAAATAGGATCAAATACATTCACATTTGGACAAGATATGCAATTTGTTGTGATTTTCCTCTCTGGAGCCCCCGAGAATGGAGCCAAAATATGAAAACTAATTGCACATCTACAGATCCTTAACTAAGAAACACCACACATGAACTTGATATATCAAAGGGTATAGAAGAAGTTAGCGTCACAAGGCAAAAACTATGAAATAGTAAATAACAGTAAGTTCTCATGTAGAGGGGTCACAACCTGTTTTATATATGGTGTGTCTCGAGTCCATCAATTACAATACCAAATCATTTGAATCATAACCATTCACATCTGGACAAGATATGCATTTTTGCGTGGCTTTTGACCCGATTACCCACCAGGGGGCCCATTTGATGACGCCAAAATGGGCATCTATACATTCTAATTAAGCAAAGCATCATTCAAGAACTTGAAATCTCAAAGGGTATAGATGGAGTAAGTGTCATTAAGCCGAAACTCGGAACAAGTAAATTACTACAAGCTCTCCAAGTCATAGAATGCCCCTTTACACAGGAAGTCAAACCCATTTTATAAATGATGTGACTCGAGTCCCCAAATGATCACATCAAATTAGAATCAAATACATTCACATTTGGACAAGATATGCAATTTGTTGTGATTTTCCTCTCTGGAGCCCCCGAGAATGGAGCCAAAATATGAAAACTAATTGCACATCTACAAATCCTTAACTAAGAAATACAGCAAACATGAACTAGAAATCTCAAAGGGTACAGAAGGAACTAACGTCACAAGCCCGAAATTTGTAGTAGCAAATTACTGGAAGTTCCCCTGTAGAGGGGCTCCGCAATGCAGCCTTGAGGTCAAATCAAGTTTTATTTATGTTTTGCCTCGATTCCTTAATGACCATACCAAACTAGAATCGTAACCATTCACATCTGGACAAGATGAGTAATGTTTTGTGAATTTTGACCCGTTTACCCACTCCCCACCACCCACCCCCATAAAGGGGACTCCAAAGGGTAGAGCCAAAAGCCGAGACGTAAGTGCAAATTTACACATCCTAACTAAAAAATACACCACACATGAACTTGAGAGATCAAAGGGTATAGAAGGAGTAAGCGTCATAAGACCGAAACTCTGTAATAGTAAATTACTGCAAGCTTCCCAAATTGTACCCTTGTAGAGGGAACCCTATATATGCAGGAGGACAAAAATCGCTTTCTATATATTGTACCTCGAGTCTCTAAGTGACCATACAAAATTAGCATCAAATCCATTCACATTTGGACAAGGTATGTATTCTTTCTGATCTTTTACCCAATTAAACCCCAAGGGAGCCTCAGTGAGCCGAGGCAAAACCCGAGACCTTGCTGCAGCCCCTTTGGTCATAAAATTAAAAGAACAACAACAACAACAAAAAATAACCCCCAGTTTGATTTGAACCCACGACTGCAGGTTCTCACTATAGCATATTGCATATTTTAGAAAATCAAGGGCCATAAGTCTGGATTTACTGGTCCGATCCGGCTGGTTTTCGAACTTGTCCGAGCTTTTATTGATATTAACAACCAGACAAGATTTGATAAATGAAGGTGCTAGAATGTTCACAATACAGAAAATGACATTTTTTCAGCAAAGCCAGGGCCATAACTACGGTGGTACTGATCTGATCTGGCTTTTTTTCAAAACTGTCCGTGCTTTCATTAGTATTAACAATCTGTGCAAGCTTTATAAATATCAAATAATAAATGAAGGTGCTAGAGTGTTCACAAGGAAAGACAAATATTGCATTTTTCAGCAAAAATCAAGGGTCATAACTCCGGTGAAACTAATCCGATCTGGCTGGTTTTCGAACTAGGCTAAGCTTTCGTTGAGACTTGTCTGAGACCCCGGCCAAGTTTGGTAAAGTTCGGATACAAAATGAACGTTCGAAAGTGTTCACAAGGCAAAAGTTAACAGACGGACGGACAGACAAACGACGGGCAACTGGTCATCCAATAAGCCCTCGGCCAGTAAAGCTAAACATACACAGTTGTATATTGTCAATTAGGCAACCCGCCAATATATTGGAATATCTGGTAGGTCAGGACGTAACCCAGCCAAAAAATGACTTGTATCTAGATCAGCCGTTATACCGCTTTCTGAGTATCTCAAATCTGGAGTTACCAAACTGCAATCTTTTTTGTAGTGTAGCCTACATATTGTATATATGATATTCACCTACAACAGTAAACATGTAAGCAGCCAAGACGACGATACCTTTATTTAAACAAAAAGGGTTCCCTTTTAAACATAGTACCCTATTAACATGGCAAAAGTAGATATAAAGAAATATAAAAAGATCGGACAGGGAAAGTAGCATTTAAGGAGGGCAACTCCTTAGTCAACCACAAACCACAGAAACAAACACGCAAACAGACAAACAAGGCAAAAGTAATATTAAATACAAAAGACATCACAAACACAAAAGGGTTGACAATAGGGCTACCGCCTTGGAAAGGTCAGTGGCAAAGTAGGCCACTGGGGGTTTAAAGTCGAACAGGAAATGCAGCATTTAAGAACCACAGTGAATCACAAACACGCACATAACCAAGCAACAACTACAAAGATGAATAAAAGGCAAGATATGACATCACAAACATTAACGGGTTGACAATAGGGCTACCGCCTTGGAACGGTCCGTGGCAAAATGTCCGCTGAGGGTTTAAACCAGGTTCTACGGTGCACGAATCCTCACTCTTACCCTATTGTTATCCATAAAAAAGGAGAAACTGTAAAGACAGCATTAATAGGCAATATACTACATAAATGATCATGTATATATGAAAATAAAATAACAAAAGCATAGAAAGCCACAAATAAAATACTCAGTGACTTGGCAGAAGCCAGAGCAGCAAGAGATCACACCATTAAGGATAAGACAGGACAATATTAAAGACGAACGTCAAAAGCTACCGTCTTTTGAGGATTTAGGTAGACGTCATCATCGGGTCCATAATATAATCTGTCTGGTCATCGCACACTCAAAGAGGTAAGCATAGTTTGGTCAACCACTAAACATGCAGTGCGTTGAAAAATGATGGGGTATAATATTTTTTGATAAACATTTTAACAAGTTTAATAACTATTATATGAAGGTGATTATAACCAAGGATCTTACAAACGTTTTACATCACATGACCATATAAGTCAGGTTGTGATAGTCCTTGTCGCAGAAGAGTTCTGAATATTTTTTTCTGTTTTAAAAGTAGATCAGCGTTACGATATATAACATGTTGCAAACTTTTTTCGAAGTTTATGGTGAAGGTAGCCCTTCAGGAGTAGCTTTTTAATGATACACATCAAACAATTATTACGAATATTGGAGTCCTCAACACGACTACAAGCTATAGAGAAACGAATAAGTTGAGAAACATAGGCCTTATAAGAGGAACATCCCATCTAAGTGGGGGATACTTAACAATATCAAAATTAAAATCATCTCTCATGTTATAGATTTTACTTATTATTGCACCATTTTCAATAAAGAGATGTAACTCAAGAAAAGAGGCGACGGTATCAGAAATGTTAGCTTTATTGAGTTGAAGTTCTAAAGGATCGATACTATTAACCATAGTAGAAAAGAAAGGATTGCCAAAGAGTATGAGGGTGGACCTTTGGAAACGGCCGAACACGACACATACGAAATATTGCAGTCTCGGTTTGATTGAGGCTGTTCATGAACTGTAGTGAAATATGCTAGCTACTGCTCACGCCCTCTAGTCCCGGATTGAGCAGAACTCAAGACTGGATTCGTTTTATTACCTACAAATTAGCACGCAGAGGTTAAACTCCATTTTTATGTTCATTTTCACGGGTAGATTTGATAGTAGATAGTCGTCCAAATGCGTTTCTATAGAGTGTCACAATTACACTTACTAATTTGAAGTCTGGTGATGGTTAGGGTTATCGCCTACTGCTCCTTTTTACAGTAACAACAACTATATTGCCCACGCGGTTTAACCAACCTGTCCGTTCTAAGAGTATACTATAGGCATGCAGTCAATCAATTTTTACTATTTAGAGTTCTGGAAAACAATGAAAAAAGTTGAAAGAATTATCACTATTTGAGGATAAACACAGAAGATATGACCATTCAAAGTCAGTTCTAAAATTGAAGCCGCCATTTTGAAAACTATTACACCATAGTTCTAAATTTCCATATGTGGAATATTATAAATATGATAATTTACTGATTTATAAGAAAGAAATCAAGGCAACTGTATGCAAAATAAATATACGAAAGTGTAATAATGCCTTATATGATCAGTCAAGGATTTTGCACAACTTTGAAGTGATTTTCTTTGCTTTAAATGATATTTAACAATATGCATATTGCAATTTAGAACTATGACTTCATCAATATAAAAATAAAGATAAACTATATTGCAGTCTCAGTTTGACTGAACGGTAGTGAAACATATTAGCACCGCTCACGCTCACTAGCCCCGGGTTGAGCAGAGCTCAATATTTCAAATGTCAATATTACAAAAGTGTGAGCCATTCCAAAGATGGTATGCATATGACTGTGATCATCAATGTGGTATTTTCATACCATTTAATGGCCTGCGACGTATTTTCCCAGTTTCTAACAAAATGCTTTTACCCTATACTATAAAACTATGGGCGAAACAAACAAGTAACAGTCAAATTACTAAATTAAAAAGCAGACACCATATCCCGAGGGTGATTAAACAATACTAAGGGCCCTTAAATGCTAGAGTTGTGGAACCACCTATTCGAAATTTAAGTAATAGAGCAAAGTATTTGAGAATGTACCACCGATATCTGTATATAAATATCGGGAGCAGCGATCTCCAAAGATTGGAATGAATAACAGTTCTGAAGGCAAGCACGTGGAGACGTTTATCGCCACCACACTGCACATGCAACGCTACTGTGACATATATAAAACGAGTATGAAAGGAAATCGCCGAACACGGATAAATATAGAAAAATATTTCAGTCTCGGTTTGATTGAGACTGTTCATGAACGGTAGTAAAAATGTAAGCAACCGCTCACGTTCTTTAGCCCGGGGTTGAGAAGATTTCAAGATTTTAAATGTCAAAAGTACGAAAAATTTAGCCCTCCCACAGATGGTATATATATAAAGGTGAACATGGAACCTTCCGTGTGGTATTTTCATACCCTTCTATGGCCAGCGGCTATGGTACCAGTTTGTATTGAAGTGCTTTGCCCTAAAGGAGAAAACAATGGGCGAAATAAACAAAACGGAATTTAGTTGAGAGCAGAGGTTGCGTATCACAAGTAACAGTCGAAAGACCAATTTAAAAACATATCCCAAGGGCAATTAAACAATACTCAGAGCTTTAAAGGCTGGAGTTGTGGAACCACCTTTAAGTAATAGAACAACGTATCTAAGAATGCACCACCGATATCTGTACATAAATATCGGGCTCAGCGATCTCCAAAGATTGGAATGAATAACAGTTCTGATTGCAAGCACGGTCAGATGTTTTACCGACGCAACACTGCAATCCATGTTTTAAATTAACTTATTAAACACTAGCTTATTAAACAATAGCTAAGGCCAATGATTTTCTATGTAAGAGTCAGCTGCTTATATCTATTTAGTATTATAGCCCACACTATAAACATTAGTACTACTCACATACGTTTGATTTAAAGAAACACACGGCAATCTTGATTTGTTTAAAGAAACTAT
>JAWPHD010000339.1:350000-455000 GCA_037043455.1 Cyrtodaria siliqua
ATTGCATCGGTAACGTATTACTCAATATTCATAGGGAGCATGACCGGTGTTTCATTTTCATATTGTCTCTCATAAACGGATCAATAAAACCGAGTCTGCTACTTGTTTTTTGGCTGTGTTCTTTGCTTCAAAAGGATCTCCCATTTCATTATTTGTACATACAATTTTAAATAGCACGCGGTGGAGATTTCTAATCAATCTGAAAATGACATGGACACGTAAATATGTCGTAGTCATCGATGAAATACTTTATGCTTGCGTTCCAGATGTGTATAAACTTATCTGCAAGATCATCGTTGGTTCAGGATCATCAACACATTATCTAAGGTTATTTCGAGCAATTTAAGAAAGAGGGAACGTATACATATGATTCCGGGAACCGTATCCTACTCGTAACGTGCCAATAAACGTGTAACCCTAGAACATCTCTCTTTTTGTATCAAAGGTAGTTCTAGTTTTTAATTGTATACCATTATGGTAACAATAGTATATTTAAAGGATGATCTAATGTTTGAAGAGTTTTCTAAGTTACTACAAAATGTAATGAATTGAATATGTACGAACTCTCAAAATGAATTCTCTCTTTTCCCAATACATCATCAAATTGCACAGTCGGAGACATTTGACTTTGTATACTTACCTCGGGCTGTCAGTTTACATTGCGTAATCCAGTCACTGCAATATTTCGGAAACACTTGTTAATGTAAGAATGAGTATACCGTTCTGAGAAATTCTGGATTTGTTTATAATGTTAAGGCTGCCATTTCCATTTTGAATTCGAAAACGAATATGAAAGGAGAATTTTGGAAATCGTCGAACACAATAAATACAGTTAGAAAAGAAATAAGTATAAAAGTCGAACAGGAAAAGCAGCTTTCACAGAAGACAGTTAGCCCCAAATCACGCATAAGGGCAAACATGAATGGCAATGTTAACAAATAATAAAGGCATTTGACGTCACAAACACAAAAAGGGTTGACAATAGGGCTACCGCCTTGGAACGGTCAGTGGTAAAAAAGGCCGCTGGGGGTTTAAACCTCAAACTTACCCTATTGTCTACCCAATAAAACGGGACGGTGTAAATAAAGAACAAGGCATCATTAATAAGCAATGTAATAAAACACAAAGATGCTCGTGTATATATAAATACAAAAAAAAAGCAATAGCCTAGAAAGCCACAAAGAAAGTACTAAATGACTTGGCAGAAGCCAGAGCAACAAGAGAATAAACCATTGAGGGTACGATAAATACAATTAGAAACACGGCAGAAAATAAAGAACATTTTACTAGGAAATATGATTTCCAACCAGAAAGGGATATTTATCAGCATGTGGAATGTTTGATATTAATGAAATAAAATATAAAAAGACTAATCAATATAAAAGCAAAAGTTCTATAACTATGAACGTCTTTTTTTAAAAAAGTTTTTACCTGTTTCTTTGTGGATCAACTTTGGCGTAGTGGTAGAGCGTCCGCCTTGCATGCAGAATGTCGTGAGTTCGATCTCCGACCGGGTCTCACCAAAATCTCCATAACTATACTTCCGTGTAGCCCCTGGCTAACGTTAAGAACAAGTTAAAGTGCTAACGTTTAGCATATAAAGAGCAGTGCAAGTACTGGCCGGCCTAGTACCTTAATAATGTTACTGGGTGGAGTATCAGACCATGTGTCGACGTAGTGGTATTCCATTGTGGTAACTATATAAAGTTGAGCAACCAGAGACAAGTAAAAACCGTTGTGATATGAATAACATAATAGCCATCCGTTATGCTTCACTAAACCTAAAATTAATTTTAAAATTCATTCATCACCCCTCTTGTTTACACTGTAAAAACTAAAACAACATGGCGGCATTATTTTTAGAATTAGCGAATGTCCTTTTTCAGGGTTTGGATGTACCAAGTAAAACATAGGTTATGCAGGATGGTGTGTTATTCAATGTTAAGCACCTCCAGCAATCAATTATACTTACCCTTTATTTTGGAATGAAACACATTATATCTAGCAAATAAAAGGTATGTAAATAGTATACTGCGTTTATATTCGGGGTCAAAATGACTTTTTGGCTTTGCGAAGCTTTCAGATATGAAAACATACAGAAAGTAATAAAAAACATCTCTTTTCATATTTGACGTCTAGGCCTACTGAAATGCATAGTATACTCCTATACTTACATATTGTGTAGGAATCAAGAGTTGAATGTGATTTGTTAACATGATTCTGAAGAAGCCTGAACAGAAACTGAGAAAAAGAGGAGGCATAGTAACTGTCCACAATGCACTAATATCTTTTGGACATGAAGGTTTATTTTAGTTGGCTTCGTGAACTTAACAAAAAAGAGATATAGGGTCCTATAGAAACCACAGCGTCCGAGCGCAATGGCATCGTAGGTCCACACTGTACTGCAAACAAGGACTTGACAATACAATGAAAGAGACAAAAAACAACAGAAAGGGTGGTGAAGACAGGGTTACCGACTTGGAACGGTCAGTAGTCAATAAGGCCTGCTGGTTAGCTTGAATCAATTTTATATGCGCACAATCCTCGATATTATCCTGTCTTCAACGCCCAAATAGACATAGACGGTGTAAACAAAACTACATCCCATCAAAAGGAATTCTCTAACAATAAAGTCCACATCCTGAGAAACTAACTAAAGAAACACATACAACATAATAAACATCTCAGAATGTATCCAGAATCGTACTGAACAACCATAGTAACAGCTAAAGAGAAAACCAATCTAGAGTACGACCAGAAAACCCGAGGGACGAAAGGACGAATAAGACTTTATTGTGATATACATTCTGACCAAGATGTTGAGAAGTTCCAAGAATTTCTAAACATGATGAGGTAAAAGTGTGTTTTGAGGTAAAAGTGTGTTTTCAAATCACATAATGTGAATTTTCAAAATTCAAGGAGCCTAACTCCTCCGTTTTAAGTCTCAAAATACCAGTTTTAAAACTTGTACACGATTTCAACATCATACACTTTTGGTCAGATATGGTAGATTGCTGAGAAAAAGTGACCTTATGCTTTTGAAATATTACATTTTAAAATATCTCATAATATGATCTGGGGTGACTGAATTTTGAAATCATCAGATTTTTCATATGGTTATGTATACCAAGTTGTCAGCTTCGGTTAACATTTTTTTCAGTTGAAGGGTAAGAAGCGCAAATGTTAACAACCGAAGGGACAGCACCATACCATGTATTCAAACGGACGTATACAACAGCGTTTAGGAAAATTAAAAAAAGAGCTACTACCCAATTATAGTTTACAATTTGGTTGAGCATGACAGCATTTTATGTTTGTCATGTTTTAAAACTATATTTGCGTATTGGAATGAGAAAATGAATAACGATAGTGATTATAAATAAAAGTTGTTAATCTGCAATATTCTTCGTTTGACCACCCACGCTTAGTGATTTTCTAAAATACCAGTTTTGGTTATTCACAACATCGCCATATTTTGGCACTTATTGAATAAGCCACTTACTATTTCCAGATGTGTTCAGGCTAAGGTAAAATGGCATTTGTGTTAGATTATAATCCAGTGAAATTAATTTTAATGCTGTTTTTAATACTACATGAATTATGTAAAACTGACTCTTGGAATACTATAACAATACTACATACATGTAGTACTCAACTAGCTGTCCTTTCTCCACAGAACAGGGAATCACCAAGTAATCTGTCGCACAATAATTCTAGAATCTTTAGTATACAAATACTAGAATTAGACACATGGAATCGCATTAGTTTTGTTTATCTCAGACAATTTAAAATGCTGAAAATCTTGAAAATACAGAAGATGAGCCATTTTTGCGGTTGTAAATTATATTTGCGATAATGAAAAATTAAAATGACTGACATTTTCTAGTCCATAAACTATAAGGGAAGCAACGCCTCAGAGAAAAATGCATTAACAGTCGTGCCATCTGAAGTTAAACATACTTCTTCAATTCATTTGCAGCCAGGAAAATTGAATTTGACAGACATTAGTGTTCTAGTTACAAGAAGTAAAAAAAAAAGATACACAAATGTCAAACAGGAAATGTAGCATTCAAGAACCACAGTCAACCACAAACACGCATCGAAACAAACATCAATGGTAAGGATAAATAACCAAAAACACGCATCGAAACAAACAACTATGGTAAGGATAAATAACCAAAAACAGGCATCGAAACAAACAACAATGGTAAGGATAAAGAAGAAGCAAGGTATTTGACATCACAAACATAAACTAATTGACAATAGTGCTACCGCCTTTGAACGGTTAGAGGGGCGTCCGTGGCCGAGTGGTTAGAGTCTCTGACTTGCAATCACTTGCCCCTCACCGCTGTAGGTTCAATCCCTCAGGGGCGAAGGAATCTTTATGTGAGGAAGCTATCCAGCTGGATTGCGGAACGTCGGTGGTTCTACCCATGTGCCCGCCCGTGCACGAAAATTGCCCGGAGGTCTTCCTCCACCAGTTGAAACTGGAAAGTCGCCATATGACCTTAGCTGTTGGTGCGACTATAAAATCCAATTAAATTCAATTCAATTGAACGGTTAGTGTTAAAATGGCTGCTTGGGGTTTCAAACAGGTTCTAGGAACACAGTACGGGGGTAGGCCTCGGAAGTTGAATGGGTAAGGCCTTATCTTTATAGCTATATTTCTTCACATCCTTTTAGCACAAAACACGTTGAACTTTTGGTTTAAACATATTTTATTAATTATATTTACAAGTAGGCATATATAATGGCAACAAATAATGGATCGGAACAGAAGCATAATGCTTATTAAGGTCCTTTCATTATATTACATGTCCCATAGTTCTTTGGAAATCATACACATTAATTGGAGCCGGATGTTTCTATTCGGATTATTTGTAAACCGAATTATATATTTTCAACACTATCTGGAACAAACATCTATTTCAGGACACGTTTGAGTCAGTCATTTTTCTCCAAACATCCCTGTCCCCATGTTAACATAAAATTATTCATATCCTACCAACGGACAGTGCAATGGCTCGTCTGATCATTGACTGATGTTTATTCGACATATTTACTGGGAAATAAAGTCAACCATGAATGCTTGGTGATTAAAGTTTATTTTAATATTGATTTCGTCTAATATACAATACAAAATAAAAGCGTTACAGAAAAAATAGAAAGTTGTAAGCTGATGAATATTTACAAGGATAAGTAATATAAACTGCACACCAATAGTACGCTAATGAATAGACCTAAAATAAACAGATAGGACACATCCTATATGAACCAGCGAAGTAGCCAAAATGAAAACTGGCACCATGACTTTCTTTTGATAACTCCGCTCTTAAATGTTCCTTGATTGGATGAGAATACATACACACAATTTATAATGAAATGAAAAATATATGCGCATAAACACGTTTAAAACAACAATAGCAAGAACAACAACAACACTAACCATATTTGGCTTTTCTATTAACAATCAAGGGATTTACTTATCAAAACTTTCCGTTGAACTTTGATTTTGCTGAAACTGTTTCAGTAGTATTACATCTCATGAACAGATTAATAAAACCGAGTCTGCTATATTTCTCCCATATTTGTGTTTGTTGCTTCCAAGTGATGGCCTTTTCAGTATTAATTATACAGAACATTCCATTTTCATTTGAGGTATCATTTCGTTTTCAGCAGTATTTCACCAAAGCACCACATTCGCACCACATTCGGATAGATATGGCATGTATTTCGTATTTTTCACAGGGGCACACTAATATGCACGAGGGAAATAACACCTAAAAGGTATCTATTTTATTGTTTCAAATATCAGGTCTTGGCTATTCTGAAATGACTGAACCAACAACAAGGTCTGCATCACTGATTTTAAGGACAGACGCTGCAAAAGGCTATGTGAAAATTAGCCTGTGGGGGAAATTAACAGAGGTGTGAATTTTGGAAAATTAAAGCGTCATAGAGCGAAATTCTACGTCAGATGTTAAGCGGTACTATCAGCGAATGACGCAGGGTGAACAAAATAAATCAGTCTATAATATATATGACTTTTCAAACTGTCAAAATTTATTTGATTTATATGTATAGCAGATGTAATAAAGAATAACCGTGCTGATAATTAATACTACTACTACTACTACTACTACTACTAATAATAATAATAAGCGGACACTTGATGAGTCATGGATGACGAACATTCAACATATCGTTATATACGCGTAAAAAATAACATTTATACTGGTAATTTTGATACATACTGCTTTTAATAAATCATAAAATGTAGTTGTTCAGATCGGGAATTAAACCAGAGACCTAACCCTTTTATTCACTGTTTAAGTGATTATGATAACCACTTCAGCACCGATTTGTGTTGGTAGTTTATTGCACTTTTAAACTAAATAATCATTACACAGAATCTAGCATACGTAAGCGTATTAACTACAAAACAACATCGATAACGTTTTTGAGAATCCTAGTTTCATCTGATAAAATTAGCTGGTTTACTCGCCCACCCCACAACCCGGCAGCCCTTTTTGCCACTGAATTTTCCAAGGCGGTTGCTAATGATCGTTGTTTTTGTAGTAGAGGCAGACCACCAATATAAAATTAACAAAACTAACATATACAGTAAGCGATTAGCGTTACATTTATATTGAGTAATTACACAAACCAATGCCACCTATGGATATTACAGCTTAGAACGATTTTACTACTATTGCGTTTAGTAGTTGTATCCAATAAGAGATGAAAACCCAAATATAAAATAAACAACAATAACATATACAGTACGAGATGAGCGTTACAGTTATACTGCAATATGAAATAGACCAATGAACACATTGCGCTGTAGCCACTTTGAATTTCAAGGCAAGAACAAATATCTAACAAAATGTGTCGTTTTTAATGGGTTTCATTTATATTCTATCTTATTTTTTTTATTTTTCCGTATTTTTCCGTACACGTTTTCAGTCCTTTGAAATCATTTTGAAGTGCCGTTGTTTCATAAACATCCGTTTCTCCATGATTTCATATTTACATGCGAGTACGTATCATCATTTAACGGTACAATACTAGTATTGACCGTGTGGTCTGCACTGTCGTATGTGGTCTCGGCCTCTGCATGCCCCACTTTATCTACATTACTGTCACTTCGGACTAGATTTGCTTTGGCATAAACATTGTCTGTTTGTTTCTTTCCGTCAGATTTAACGTGACTATAGGTTTCGTCTGTCGCATGAGTTGCTTTCCTGTTTCCTATCTTGTTCGGAAAGTTACCACTGGTGTCATATGTATTATCACCAATGATCGATGATGATGCGGTCGGCTTTTGTTTGTTTAGACCAGTTTGAGTATGACTGTATGTGTCGTCTGTTTGAATATTTAATTTGTTGTATATGTTTTCCGTGTCATGTATCGTTACACCTTTGGAGTTGGTGTCAGTTGTATCGTACGCATCTTCTTTGTCAAAGTCATGTGATTGATTATCTACAGGCTGCTCAGTGTGAACTATGATTTCTGGATCAGTATCTGCATACCTTCCACCATCGTAAGCGGCAGTTGAACGAACGGTCATGCCAATCTTCTCACAATTTTGATTCCGTGCCCGTTGTCTAAAAAGGAGCACAATGAACATAATAACACATACATGTTAAAGCGTTACAGTTCTCGAGAATACTACCCTATTGTTCTTGTCTGTGTTGGAGTTATAGCTTCGACATTGTGTAATGTGTTTTATTTTGTGTTTTCAATAGTGAACATTTATGATGTGCATTATCAGTAATATTTGTTTTCAATGTTGTCCTATAGTAAATTAACAAAGACATATTTTAATAAAAACTATCAACAGCAGTTTCGAATAGGTGGTTCAACTACTCAAGTCGTTAAAGGCTTTGAGTATTGTTTAATCATGCTTAAGGATATGTTGTCTGCTTTTTAATTGTGTCTTTTAACTGTTACTTGTGATACGCAGACTTCATAATCTCTGCTCCCAACTTCCATTTTGTTTATTTCGCACATTGATTTCTCGTTTAGGGCCACACAGAAGGTTCCATGTTCACCGTCATATGCATACCATCTTCGGAAAGGCTTAAATTCGTACTATATTGAATTCTTCTCAATAGACCCGAGACTGCATTATTGTCTATACTTATCGTGTTCGGCGATTTTCAAATTTACTTTTCATACTTTTTCACAGATCTCCAGTTACAATCAAAGTAAATGCTATTTCAATGATTTTCCTTATTTATTTCGTTTATTATTTAACAGTTATAAACATACCTTCTCCGCCAAATAACAAATCCCAGAACTGCAAGAGCTAACAGAACTGTAATCGCGACAGAAACTCCGACGTAAACTCCTAGAAATACAAGAAAACAATAGTATGTAGACAACTCCTTAACAAGTTGGCTAAGGAATGTTTATCAAAACATTAAACAATAAATTAATGCATGAATACTTACACATTTATGAAGGATGTTTCAATGTGTACAATGATACATACGTCTTCTTTGGGAATTATTTATGAAGCTTGTACGTGTGATCGTTGACATTAAAAGGGAATAAAGTGAAGTACATGCATTTGATATTTTAAAAAACCCATATATATATACCATACATTTCAGACAGACGTTATTTTAAAAAAGAAATGCTTGTTATAAGTGGCTCAACAGACTGGGTGAATGCAATACACCAATGAAATACACATGTGTTACCGGTTCCCTAAACAAAGAAATTCACATGTGTTCATTTGTTTTAAAATACATTTGTTTAACATTTTGACCTAGACACATTTAAGTACAAGCATATCAAGAAAATTGTATAACATATTATGCAGTATACACACATAATTATGAGTATGTTAGATATTGCCAAAAGTAACCAGACCGATAAAAACACAATTGAGATGTATGCTGAAATATAAATTTGTTTGGCATACATAACATGAATTTGTTTCAATAAAATCATACAAAATGAACGTTTAAGTGTTATTGTCCAAAATTCATGTAAGCTCATTATTTGACTGCCGTTGGTGTGTATAATTTATTAATATATTGTGCACCCCTCAGTCATCTCGGTCAATCTTATCGTATTTACCAGTGTTTGATTCATTATCTGAAGATTGAAGGGGTAAGCCAGAACTTGCATCTGTTGTGGAATCGTGCGTCTGTGTGGTATCAGAACCAGTATTGTCTGGAAGAGCAAACGTAGATGTTACCATTGTGTTTATTGTAGTAGTGGATGGTTTCGCTGTAGGACCAGTGCTGCTGCTCGATGTTGTGCTTGGTACGGTTGTATCTTCTTCGTCTACATTAATACAGTATACACTTATACACATATCTTTTTCCCAATTGTTTTACGTTAATGTGTGTCTTATAGCTTAAAGGTCAATCAGCGCATACTCTCCGTACATATGAAAGGTTTTTAAACTATATATGTAGCTATAGTACGCTAATCACATTTAAACGATGAAACGAATTTATAAGTGTTACTTGTTTAAGTGCCTCATATTATTAAAATAGAGACGATACAACTATGAACTCGTAATGTAACGCGAAATACGTACTTTGACGTACTTTTGTGATTTAAGCTATATTAACGCCTACACGTTTTGTAAAATACGAAAGGGATTCTGGAAAAATGTCTAACTTAAAACAAGTTTAATATTATTTCCTGCTAGAAATGTCTGACATGTCTTGTACAGTTTTGTTTACTCCCCTTCATTTATTTAAATATTTTATTTAAGGCACTAAAATGTCACACACTAACATTTAATAGGTCAACAAAATAAACGCTTTAGTTTATTTATTAACTTAGACGCATACTAAAGATATGCCACTTTACTGTTCCTCTTTAAGAAATACTGGAAATGTTAGGAATATCACTTCTTAGGCCGGGGTGAAATCCTTCATGAATTATGGAGCTTTTTTTAATTGGTAATATTATATGAAAACCACCTTATGCATTCATTTAATAATTGATAAGAAAGAAATATTTATCATTTCATGACCATAGGTCAACATTTTGAAAAGTTATGAGCTAAGTAATGCTGTAGGTTAACGTTTTACGAAATGGGGCATAACTCTGCCGAAATGAAAGTCAGGGTTATTGGACATACCACTAACATGCCAATGACATTGAATAATTGATATATATAGAACTTTTATTGTGCCTCGTCATAGGTCCATGGAGGTTCGAGGCCATCCTCCATGAACCTTACACTGTTTGCATACATGTAATCAATTGCAATAGGTCAAACATGACCCTTGAGCAAAGACAAATAAACGTTTACTAAAACACTCCGTTCTGGCGGATAGTGCTGCAAAAACATACAGTTTATATAAAATACAACATTGTATAATATGTCTATATTAATTATGTTAATTCTAATTGCATGCATTTTAAAATTATGGTAAACTACTGTAATGTCAAAGAAGTAATATAAAAATATATCAAGATATTTAAGCAGTCAATGTGGAACAAAATAGTGAATTGTTTGTGTGTTTAAACTTCCAAAGAGCGCTATCAAATTTAAACAAATGCACAATATTTTACGTACATCTTATAGTTAGATATCACATCTTATTCAAAGTTCAAAAGAGTTCAAGCAACCTCATGAATGGTAAGGATTTACTGGACGAGGATTACATGTCATAATACGCGAGTGTTCGCGGTCAGCGTATAACATCAACAATAATACTTAATCCTGTCTGAATTTCTTCGTGTTTGACATACATTTTAATCTTTACAACAAGTGATCGTTTACACTGATTTTCGTGGTTAATGGTAAAAACAAATAAATTGAAAACGGTAACTAGTTTATAAGTTACAACTGTGTAACATTAAATATGTTTATAACCTATGATGCAACTAGTAATTTATAACGAGTTTTAAAACTATTAAACGTGTAAGCGGCTAAAATGAGGATGTTTCGTTTGTTATTTGATTGTAATAACTGAATTAATTTGAACATACTTTTCCTATTAGTATAATATGGTTTTATGTATTCAGCTCTAAAATGATCATATATTGGACACTCTAGAAGAAAATGAAACTCATCCTCTAATACCGCGCATGTCTTGCATAACCTATTTTCTCTAGGTGTAATATGTGGCTTAGTCTAAACACCAGCCTCAGTTTATAATCTGTCAGATGATACCCTTTACTGTGTAAGAGCTTTGCGGAATTGTGTTATATTAACAGTATCTAAATATGACTGGATGGAAACTGAAGTATGCAAAATGTATGTAAAATGACGCTCCGGTAGACTCTTGTATCCGTGCGTTCCAGTGTTGTATAAACAAGGATAAAGATATCGGACAGGGAAAGCAGCATTCAAGGACGACAGTCAACCGCAAAACACAAAAACAAACACGCAAACAGACAAACGAAAAGGCAAAAGTAATAAAAAATGCAAACGACATCACAAACACAAAAGGGTTGACAATAGGGCTTCCGCCTTGGAACGGTCAGTGGCAAAGTAGGCCACTGGGGGTTTAAACCGGTTCTAGGGTGCACCAAACCTCACACTTACCCTACTGTCATCCCATTAAAACAGGACAGTGTAAATAAAGAAATCCCCGCCATGATCTAATCTCTAACCAACAAGGCAGCATCAATAGGCAATATAAGTAAAACACAAATATGCTTGTCAATGAGACGTTGTTTTAATACAGATAGTGTTCTATAAAGTTGTCACTGAGACGTTGTTTAATACAGATAGAAAGGTATTAATATTCCCTACGCTTTGTGCTAACCAAACTTCGTAAAATCCGATTGAAGATAATGTCGCACCAAAGAGGCCCAGTTTGTTTTATTCGGTCTATCATTTAGATCATTTAACATCATTTTATATACACTGCTTATATATGTGTGTGCCCTTGCATTTATAACTTTTAACCAGTATCTGATAATAATATACAACACCTTGTGTGATAGTCAATTCTACCTAGTTCACGGTAAATAAAATCATTTGAGTAGACATTTTCAGACCAAGCAACGACTTACATAATTGCATTTGTACCCGTTCAATCTGTTTTGCTTTAGAAAACACGCATACTTCGCTACCATAATTTAGTATGGGTGTGACCAGCTTATCAAATAATTCAAGTGTTTGTCTCGGAGATATGTTATATATATATATAAACCTATATAGGTATTTATTTAATTTGAAAATTGCCTTATGTGCTTGACCGGAAAGCGTCGCATGACATTCGGAAAACGAACCAACGGATGTAAATCATACCCCCAAAAAAGAGAGTTTGTTGACAATGCTAATTGATGTGTCCCCGTATTTAAAAGTAAGGTTTGGGGCTAGCATTCCACCTTTTTCTGAACAGTATTATTTTTTTTATTTTAGTGTTAACAGTTAATTTCCAACGGTTACAATATTCGTTTAATATATTAAGATTTGTTCATCGGCATTTTTACCAACTATAATTATGTCATCTGCATATAATAAAATAAATATATTGAGCGTGTCTAGATCAATTCCATAAGATCCTTTAATATAGAATTCCTCTTCCATGTCATTAAGATACATGGAAAATAAAAAGGAGACAGGCGTTCACCTTGACGTACGCCTAAGTGATATTTGAATGCATCACTTAGTGTTGTATTAAACTTAACTTTTGATTTAACATGGTTGTTCTTGAACGGATAACATTTAACATTTTCCCTCTAATGCCAAGTTTTATTAATTTATACCAGACATTTTCACGAACTATATAGTCAAAGGCCAATCAAAGTCAATTGATAAGAACGAACTGTTTAAAACTGCATGACCTTAGGTCAATATTTTGCCCAGTTATGAGCACGGTTAGGTTGCAGGTTAAACTTTTATGAAAAAGAGCATAACACTGCCAAAATAAAATTCACAGTCATTGGATGGACATGTCAATGATATCTGCATAATTGATAAGGAAAAACTGTATAAAGCTTCATTGCCGTATGTAAATATTCATCCCAGTTAGATTAAAGATATGCCGCTATATTGCTAATCTTAAATATAACACTGGTTGACGTTTCAAAAGGTGAGCTCCGAGTTATTGTAGATATTTTCATAAACTCTGCTCCCAACTAAACCCCATATTTCGCCCATTGTTTTTTTAGCGTTTTGTTAGAAACTGAGACCATACGCTGCTGGTCATGGAATGGTGTAAAAAAAACCTCATTGAAGGTTCCATGTTCACCGTCATATGCATACCATGGTTCTGTGCTATTGGATTTTTAAATATTGAGTTCTCCTCAACCCGGGGCAAGAGGGCGTGAACAGTAGAAAGCACTTTTAACAAGCGTTCGTCTCAATCAAGCCAAGACTGCACTATTTTTTGTATTAATCGTGTTCGACGATTTCCAAATTAATCTTTTCATACTTTTTTTATTTATAATACTAAGAGATTCCACATGGCTTTACATTTGTTCATTCTCTATCCGAACAGACAATATACCCTACCATTTTTTAAATTAAATCTCGTATGTCTTAAACTATGTTGATTTTGTTCCATACAGCTAAACAAATTCAGTGTATTTATTGCTTAACCCAACTCATTAACTTACATTTTGATAAATTCTAGACTATCAGACGATGATGTTAACTTCATCAAATCAAATATTGTTAAGTTAACAGCCGAACATCTATAACCATTGTGTAGCATATCAACGAACTGGGGTAAACCGAAAGTCAGGTACTCTATCGTTTTCATCCAATCACTTATCTCACAATAGACGTCCTAATTCCATTTCGGAGTGTGATGCACATTTAAGGGAGGCCGGCACGTTAGCGAATGCGTTACACAAGTGGATAAATTATTAACTGCTACCACGCAATTATAATAAATTCCGTTACAAAAAGTGAAAACTACAAAGCAACTGTTCACTGCTACCATGTGCAATAAGACTAGTTTGAACACATTTAAAACTTTTAAATATAATAAAAACGTTCAAGTCATTCATTGTGCAATATATGATAAAAAATAGTTATTATTTTGATTTACTGCTGCTACATTTTACTAAAACAGAAATAAATAAATGTCTTCCTATAGTATTTCTTGCATCATAGATAATCAATTGCAATAAGAATGGTATTTAAAACAAGCTTACCTCTATAACAAAGGGCTTTTTTCGTTAAAGCATTCATGTTTGCAGTAAAGTGAACTTGAAAGACACCTTTTACAAGTTCCATATAAGCGCTTTTTAAAATCTTAGATGTATCTGAAAGGAAGTTGTATTTACAATAAATAACTATCATGTTCTCGTAATATGTCTGATAGACATGTTAAACAAGTGCGTTTTGCTTACTTTACAGGCAAACGAAAATGAAAAAAGCAATAGGCTTCAAAAAGTATTCAATGTTAAAAATAGATCACATATCCTTATTGGTCGAACAACGTATAATATTGTGTTTTTCGTGGTACAGTATAACGTCTTACAGTCCGTTTGTTGAGTTCATTTCTCCATTTATTTTACACGTTTTAGACTTTTAATCAACAGTTTAATAATAAATATGTATTATCATATGATGTTCATTCTCTGTAACATAAGTAATAAAATATGTTTAAACTAAACACAGTGTATTCACTATTCATCCTAACACGTGGTGTCTTCTTTGAAATCGCTTTCAATAATTTAATAAATGCGTGGCACAATATTCAGGTTTGTGTTTTGTCCACATATTTTAACCAAGATTACTTCTAATTCATGATCTTGATTGACATATTCCTTGATTGTTCCTTTACTATAAGTGTGTGTCTCATACATCCTGATTCTATACAAACTGACGAAATTATACATATATTTATATAGGCAAATTACATCTACTTTTCTGAAACAAACAAATAAATAAAACTTGGACACACTATTTCACGGTCGTAAATGTTCATACACGACAATTTGGATGAAATATACGTTAAACATATATTACCGTTATGTTTGAAGACAACGCCACTTCTAATCATACCAGTCCATAATGGTGATTCTGGGTTAACTCTGGGAAATGGGGGTGCCCTGTATATCACGGGGTATTGATGTCGGTCAAAGCATTCAACTGACGAATTTATCCAGTCAAGGTATATTTTATGGTCATTATTATCTTTCATAACATTAACATTCGAACCTGTAAAAGAGGAAGAAGAGAATAATACCTTACTTGAAAATCAAATCTAGACAGTGATTTACGGAAAAAGCATTCTCAAAGAGAAAGTGTATTTTTATAAAAATGAAACTAAACACGCTATCTTGTTAAAACGAACATGTGTATACAGAATGCAGCAATATTGATCTAGTTTTGGTATTTGAGATAACAACATACTTTCCAAGATTTACAATTGTAACTGTACCGTGACTACTTAAACAAATTAACCATCAGAAGAAACTGATATTTTAGTTATAAAATAAAAATGAATTACCCTTGACAATCCATTAATAAATAAAACAGCATACTTTATATAGCATGCACACATTGGTTTTTAATCGGGTATTGCCAAATGCAAAAGTTGGTTAAACGTATTAAAATACACATCTTTTAGCAAATGGGTTTATTTGAGACGATTCGTGCAACAATAATTCATTGGTAATATTTAATTGGCGATTCAAGGCATCCATGCTTATTTAAATCTTGATAGTGTGCCAATCATGTTAGGGGTAGATGCCAGCTTTGCCTTTTTTCTAGGGGTAAAAAACCATGGTCAATATGTCAATTAAGTGCAAAATGACTATTTCAATTTTTATTAGGGTATACTATCAATTCCCATTCAGTTTGTTTATGGTAATTTACTGTTCTAAATTATGTTGATACTATATAAAATATAAAATGCTTTCCATAATGTCAAATGCATGGTACATAAAATGGAGGTCAAATAAGTGCAAACTCGTTATTCTATAGTTTTATACTCATAATGAATGATACATGTGCGTTTGAGAGATTAGGATAACATTCACTATTGTTAAAATTGGCATGTTTAGAGAACCTAGAACCTGGTGTAAACCCCCAGAGGACGTTTGCCTCTGACCGTTCTTAGGCAGTAGCCCTATTGTTTACTCGTTTATGATTGTGATGTCATATCTTGCTGTTATTCATCGTTTTAGTTGTTTGTTTCTGTGCGTGTTTGTGTTTGACTGTGGTCCTTGAATGCTACATTTCCTGTTCGACTTTTATAACTACCTTTGGTGAAAACTAACCTATTACAAATCACAGTAATAGGACAATAATTTCAGAAATTTTGCTAGCATACAACTAAAAGACTAAATCTAAATCCGAAACTAAATATACATTTTAATTTCATTTGAAAAAATGTAGGCCACCCCCGATTAATGGTTCAGCTTCGGATTATGCGCAAGTTAAGCATGATATTAACCAAACTATTAATTCATCTTCATATAATATAACATGTTGACAGCAAAGAATTTTGATTAAGAAATATTGACAGCAAGTTAAAGATTACGAAATGTACCATATCTATATAAATTGTTCAACTTTATCTTACCTTGTTCGCACGCCAAGAGATAAGGTTTTGTACAACTGTCCCAGAAGTACCTCTTATTAACCGGATCATATCCACAACAATGTAAGTTCAAATCATATCTACTTCCAGGTGGTTCAGTAAATAAAGTAATACATGAAAGTAAAGCTAACAAGAGGACAATGTCTTTGATATTCCCTCCAACCGCATATGTATGATTTCAAAACGAGTTATTGATAAACAACTTCTAGAAACACATCTTGGTCGATTTGTTAATATACAGATATCTCAATCTTTTCATTTAGAACAAACTGTTTGCTCTGGAAATAAATTTTAAATAACATTACACTCTTGTTAATACATGAAGAAACACGTACATGTATTTATTAAGCCTCGCTAAAATTCCTTGAACATTTGTTGATTAACGATCAAGAAACATATATTTTGACAAATTAACTGTCTTCACTGTAAGTGCGACTCGAGATTGAGTTTGTACATATCAACAAGCTAGTTTGTAGACTGGTTCAGTTGCATCATGGGATTGAATTGACATTGAAAATGAAAACAAACGAGTATTTTTACGATATTTCAATTGTTTCTAAAGTTAAGATGCATTTTCTTCACTGCTTTAAACTCTGATAACTTCGACGACATGTTGCTATATGTTTTATATGTTTATTCCATTTATTTAATTAGTGAAGGTGAAACATGTACGGTATATGATGTTATGACATTTCTTCTAAATATCTTTGTCTAAATGCTGTATCCTTTACACTGGTTTTGTGCAATGATATACTGTCGTAGTATGTGGCGAAATATGTATTTATTTATTGTCTTAAATGCTCATTTCATTGAAACCTAGCACTGGTCTGTTGCAGTTAAGCACTAGTTTGTCGACGGTATTTTTTCTATAAGCGGTAGTGTTTCGATGATTTTGGGGATTTTTAACAAGTATAACTTGCTTATTTTCTTGTAGTATGCATTATTTAGACAAAAGGTAACCGTTTTGTATTTTAGTTCGGGTGTGTGAAACTTTACACTTCACTTATTTGTTTTCTCAACAGCACTATGTTACATTTTTGATGTTATTACTGCACAGAAGAAACAGAAACATTTGACTGTCGTACACCACAAAGTCATGGATATGAAAATCAAAACTTAAGCTTCAAGGGGAAAGTCTCTAACACCAAATACCTGTCAAAGTCTATCAATTTGTTTCTTGATACAATCGTCAGAGATGGAAGGTCAGTTATTCCATTATCGCATACTGAATCCAAAAAGGTAATTGAATTTTAACTTGACATATGCGTTCCTCCAATTAGAAAATCGAACTATATATTGCTGTAACCGAGTGTCCATTAAAATATGTCATTGACCTTGATAATACAACAGCGAAAAACATATTTTGAAATACAAAAGAAACCCAATAAATACCGAAAATAGGATCCCTTGGAAGCAACAAACACACACAAGAGATAAAAGTAGCAAACACGGTTTTATTGAGCCTGTTCATGAGAGGTAATGTCGAGTGCAACATCTCGCACACCTCCTAGCACCGGCTTAAGCGATATTCTACTTTAAAGCCACGAAGATTGGGCTTGAAGATCCCAAAGGACCAAAGGACCAAAGGACCAGTAAGTAATAACATTACTGATTTGTATTCGGGACAACTTTTTTTACGGCGCCACACAGCTCTAAACAAACGCTAGTGTGAATGTCAATAAGTACTGAAAAGGGAATCCCATTAGAAGCATCAAACACAAACAAGAGATAAAAATAGCAGACTCGGGTGTATTGAGTCTGTTCATGAGAGGTAATGTCAAGTGCAACACCTCTAAAGTATGTAATACATATGTCATCATACATATGACATATGTATAGGGTTTGACTAATATTTGACCCTCTGCAACATCGTTTATTGTCAGAATGGAAGATATTTTACTTTTATTTTCGGGCATCGTTTCCAGGAGAATAAACTAACCTTGAGATTGTTAATGAACGTGGTTACGTTGTGTTGTGTGTAGTTCGTGTGCAGTGAGGTATGATTACACTATGAATCTATTTTTGAGGACCAAGAAACGGTTGTTTAAAGGTATTCTTATGTCAGGTTTGAAAAATAAAGGACATCATTTTACTGGAATCATTACTCGAGGACACCACAGTCCCAGCTTATCGAAAATAATATTTGCGTTTCCTAGTAAAAACATTGTGAATGTAATGTCGAATAATGCCAAGTTGTTTAAGTTCATGGATTATAACACCACTTCTCAAAACAGTTTTAAAAACTGTGAAAGTTTCATTAACTTGTTGACCTTAATTAGGAAGTTAAACTGTGGCGGAAAATTTGGTTATTTTAACTGTTTTTGTTACAAAAAAAAATACCAACATTGATGGAAAGACGAGATCGATTTGACGATGCAGTTCCTACTTTGCAAGAAATGAAAATGGAAATTGATCAGGTCAAAACAAAGGCTAATCATTCCAAGAAATATACGGAATTTTATTTCATCAACCAATTTAATAACAAAGATATAATCTGTTACTGAATTTCTATGAAATATAATTTACTGTATTTAATTATCAGAATGTTACTAAATATATGTGTGTATGCTTATTTAAATGTCCGTCTTAAATAAACATTATATATTGATGCATAACCATGAACTCTGAACTTTATCACTTTTGCCATTCATACTTTGGAAAACAAACACAAACAATTAATATAGCGGTGACCATCAATTGTGTGAGATATATATTTCCATGAAATATGAAATGTGTAAGGAAATCAATTAACCACCGGACAGAACATAAACGAAGGAATGGGCAAACGGTCGAGCAACACATTATATCCTCTGACGACTTTCCTTAAGATGTTATAAAATGAATAAAAGGGTATGTTTTACCGACCTTTACTTTGATACTAACGAATAGGTGAGATAAATGGCAATACTTAGCATATAAGAAAAGGCGCTAAGCTAAAACAAACCAGCGCCTCTACATCGAAAAACTAGCGCCTATCTTCAACAAACACTCGCTTTGATAACTGTATAACATCTACAAACCAAATCAGACAAAACATGTTTTTTGGCGTTGAGGTTAAAATCTATCAGAAACAAATTAAAACATACTTGATCTGATCCAACAAATGTATTTTGATGGAATATAAGGCGGTAACGTGGATATGTATATATACATGTTATTGCCGAATAAACCGCCTGATATCATCGAATACAGATTTCTACGTCTTAAGCTCGATGTGTCACTTGAAAGTCTCGTGCATTGTGTGAATGTAAAACACAGACAGGCAGTGTACAGTGTCATCGAGAAAATGTTTGTAAAAATACGATTATTGGCAAATTTGCGTTTCCATATCTACAAACCATCATATGCCTGCCTACAAACTAGCGTGTTGATATCTACAAACTCAAATTCGATTCGCAATTTACCTACAGTGGTCTTGTTTCAATGTTATTAGAAACATATTAATCAATATCTTTGACAAATTGACTGTTGCTTAATTCTGCAGAAACGCCAAATACACTGATATGAGAGAATTCTGTGTATCTACAAGCACAAAATCAAACCAACTCAAGCTTGATATGGAAACCAATTTCCGTAATTATTAATTTGCCTCTGTGGCCGGGATAGTAAAGACGATGCGTCTTAAACTGTCTGCAGGTTCAAATCCCACTGGGTGCTCGACTTGTCAGGTGAGAACGTGACAATTCTTGCGAATGACGGGAGGTATATAGTACTGGTTCTTCTCAGGAAAAATGGTGTGGTCTGCCTCTACCACAGACAAAAATCGTCAGCCATGAGATATAATTGACGTACAGCACCATTCAGATCAGATCAATAGACCCTTCTTAATATTGCCTCATGAATATTCATAACAGTTTCCAGAACGAGGCTGAGTTGGCAAACATCTCTGTAGCAGAAGCCAGCGTCCTTAGAGATAATGGCTACTTCATACAGTGACAGAGATATTTCTCTTATTCCAAATATTTCTTTTGCATTTGTTGAAAATTACATCAAAGATACAAAACAGTCATCTGGTGATAAATCCATCAGCAAAGGATATAACTATTATAGTGAAGGATATATTCAAGATCTCAAAGGTAAGAAACCATTCATTATACTGATGACATTAATCTAGGTTACTAGTACAATTTAGTGGTGAGAATCACGATTCAGTTACAACCAATTAATCTTCATTCTACAAGCACTTCTGTTATTAGGTCTGCAAGGCCAGTGCTATTATATAAAGCATTTATTACACATCCAATTTATAGGAATTGCTATACAATGTTCTGTTGATAATAAATAACAAATAGTTCAATTATTGGCCCTAAATTCCTGATTTTATCAAATTAGATCCCCTATTACTCCCTGGGGAATCTCTGCTGGTTGGTACAGTCATACCGTGTTTCATGTAATAAACACAAAATAGTTTGAACCTATTACATCCACTTCAAATTATAACAATCAGTGTTTTTTTAGCAGTATGACTTGGTTCAAGAGTATCAGGGAAATGTTTCAGATCCCAAAGGAAAAACTAAAATCCACATCAATTATCAGTAAGCATATATATTTATTGTTTTTCAAATAAACAAAAAATATAGATTTTAAAAACAAATTTAAAGCCAAACGATAATACACAAGTTAAATGACGACAATTACATTAACAGTTCTTGTATTCGAAAATAATAAGAAATTTCATTTAGAATATGACACTATTGACATTTATTATTATAAACAAAATATTTCATTTTCAGATAAAATTCCTTGTAAGAGAAGCAAATGAGCCGTCCATATCATTGGCAAATTGCTCATGCGTTATTGGATTGTCAGGAGCATGTGGACATATTGTTGGGGCCCTATATCAATTGGCCAACTATATGAAATTGGGCCTGAAGGCACTGCCTGAACATATTGCCAAAACATCCAAACCTCAAACGTGGACACCTAGAGGGGAAAAGATTCATGGCAAAGCCGTCCAATATCTTGAGTTAAGTGGCTATTCAAGGTCAGGGTCATTGGGCAGAAGTATTAAATCCACCTTGTACAACCCAGTAAGAGATAGTGGGATCCACTGGAAAGACCATAACCAAACATTGAAATCTGTGGACAAAAGAATGCTAATTCTGCCAGCTATCCGCCAGAATATATTTGATACAGTTGATACAAAGTTCGGAAAGGTACTTTTGTAGCTTGAGTATGACTGTGAATTAAATACAAGAGATGAGGGTTGCTGTGTTTTAAGCCTTGTACAATATATTATTACCCTTGTTCGCTGATAGACGTTTTTAAAGCACTCTGACATATGATGTTGTATTACATCAGGTGATAGCCATATTGGGATAGAACCTAAAACAACATACACAAAAATTGCCCATGTAACAATTTTTCAACTAACAGATGTTTTGAAACATTAAAACTAACACTTAAATCTTGTTCAAACAAGCCAGGACGGAATCTACTAAAGAACATAATCATTTCATCTATAAGAAGCATATTTCGCTTTCTGCCAGCAAACTCGTTGTGTTTGACGGCTGATAATATGCACTTTGCATATTACTTGCAGAAGGCTGAATACATTAAAAAAATGTTAAAAAAGCGCAATATGTGGGAAATCCAGAGTAAAAATTTATCATAGCATCATCATTGGAAAATCTATTTAAACCAAATCTTTCTAAATCTAGCTTTTTTTTCAGCGAGGCACATTGTTCTGTTTTGTCCTTCAATTGATCCTCCAGATCTGCTATCTTTTTTTTCTCGAGTCTTCTTCTTCTGTGACAATGCAACTATGTCTATCGCCAACTTTGAACAACGTCCATTTCTTCCTCATCACCAAAGTCGTAATCCAAACTGAAAAGTATAGGATGTGAAACTGAAAAATGGCTAATGGGGATTACTAGTAGAAAGTATCATATAATTATATAACATTAACAATTTCAGGGCATTTTTAAAATGATGTTTATGGTAAAACTGAAATCTATTAACAAAGAACACTTCTCTAACCTTTTATTGTCATTAGCTTCATTCGCCGGCATATTTCTGTTTTTCCTTCTTTCATCACATTTTGCACCAATCCACAAGAAGACGGTTGGAACTGCATCTTTCTTTAGATTTTTTTCACAGGACTCCATGATCTGTAATCTTGCTTTTTAAAATGTCTTGAACAGACAACAGTGGAGTTTGTAATCTGGAATCGTCAATACTAAAATAGTTTACTAAATGTTTGAAATTATTTTGGAGTACTACGGTAAATGCATGAACACACATTTGCCTACAATTATGTGCCCGAATAAATATTGAAATGTATGTTATGGTTTGTGCCTGTTTTACTATTTAAGCATGTTTATTATTCAGTGAACTTGCTATTTAAAGTTTTCAATAGATATTCATGACAAATATTGTGTAAAAAGTATAATTTTCATTATCCATGCATGTTTAATATATTACAGTTTAATTTAATTTGTATATAGAGTTACCTGAAAGTTTTCTCCTGTATCTCTTCTAATTTTCACTATCTATTTCTTCTTTTGATCTTTGTCTTTTGGAATTCTATGAAAATGTAAATCTTGCTGATATCTACCATCCCCATTACATCCTTGGACATAACAATGTTGATTACTCCTACCTATCTACTGCCTGTTTCTACTGTAGTAGCCATTACTGCTGAGTGTGTTTGCCAATACAGCCTCGTTCTGATATTCATGCATAAATATTGAGAGTGGCCTATTGGCTAATACCATATGGCGGGATAGGCGACCTCGACAGTCAGAATTTATGTTAATGTGTAAGCATGTGTAAACCATAACATAACATGTACTCACGTACAAATAATGCAAAACAATTCACTTAATCATATAACACTTCATAAAATATGTTGTGTTGCAGAAAAACATTTAAAATGAAAAAGTTGAATCCCCAACCACCCTTCACAGCAGAGCTATAATGCGTTTAATGTTGTCACTTTATATATCAAGCCTATTGTTACTAAATTTGTATCTAGTATTTTAATTTTGACAGACATATTTTTTTATAATTATGTGTTGTCATATTTAATATGCATATCAATATCAGAAAGTGTAGCGGGTGGCGGAGGATGGGCGATGGATAGGGGGATCGTGCATTCGGTCCGCCCTTGTTACGTGGATATTAAATTTGTTGAAAAGTATTCATTAAAGGTTATTTAACGGCTAATCAACACATAATACGTTATTTAGATACGCCCAGAGATAAGGGAATGCTACACAGGAATCCGGGAACCTCACCTACTCCTACTGACGAATAGATTTCTATGTTTTTAAGGTTTTTAGGTTGGACTACGATACACAGGATCGCCCGTTTTACGTCCCTATCCGATGGACGAGGCTAATGGAAAGTGTCTTGCCTAAGAACACACCGATAATCGGTGAGGCTTGAACAGTCACTAGACCACGCTTTGTAAACTCTTTGTAAACCATTTGCAAAGTATGAAACGATATTTAAAATATTTGTTATGAACAATGTGTCCAGACGCCCGCGTTCATCTTGTTTGTGTCTTGATAGAGACCAAGTGGAAATATTTATGAGGAACAAACACCTGTTATTCTTGTGGTACACCTCGCTACGCTACGCTTGTCATTAATTTGGATTTTCTAACACGATTTAGCCATGATAACATGTTTACCACAATTCTTGTCATACTGTTGTAAAATATGAATTTGCTTGTTATGGATTTGGGACCATGCAAACTAATCATGGGCTATTTGGGCGAACTATGAATAAGTTTAGTTAAGGTAAACACACAATCTGTTCTCCTCAACCCCTCAACTCCCTCCAACCCCCGATCGGAAAAAAACATATTGGGGCTAGAGTGCCCAGAAAACAACATTATGCATATTTGCCAATTCAAGGGCAGATAACTCAACGATTAACGATCGAATCAGGCTATTAAATTGCCTTGGTAAGTGATGGAAAACATTTGCTTTTGTGGTCACTAGATCAAAAGTCAAAGTCAAAGATATAACTCCGTAATTAAAACATCCACACTTATGCAAATTGCTTTAGGGGGTCTGTAGGTCAAGTTCATCATAACTGCATATGAACATACACAGTCGACATGATAACTCCGGTATTAAAACACCTAGACTCGTGAAACTTCAGAGGTACATTGTTTTTGGTGCGATGAGGACCCGTATTGATTTTGGGGTCAGTATGTATTCAAGGTCATAATGACCTGACAATTAACCAAGCAGAGAAACACCTTCTACGCTGTAACTTGTCAACTATTAGTCCTACAATCTTGAACAGACATAGTACCTATGATAAACCAATGAATTCTGTAAATTATGGGGATATTATGACAAAGGTTGAGATCTCAGTGACTCAATCAAGAAACGCATATTCCGCTCTGTAATATTTTAATAGTATACACCCAATGTTGATACTTTGTACAAATAGTAGCCATGGTCAGCAACGATCTCTATTGATTTTATAATTAGTAGGTCAACAGTAAAGGTCACTGTTACCTGATTTAAAAAAGATGCATTTTTTTCCGGTTGTTATACAATCATGAACTATTCCACGTGCAATCTTAAAAAGAATATACAGCGTTTTCTTGGATAAAAACAATTCCCATCAATTTTAAGTAAGCAATGGTCAAAAGAAATATAAAAAGATCGGACAGAGAAAGTAGCATTCAAGGAGGACAGTCAAGCACAAAACACAGAAACAAACACGCAAACAGACAAACAAGAAGGCAAAAGCAATAATAAATGCAAACGACATCACAAAGACAAAAGGGTTGACAATAGGGCTACCGCCTTGGAACGGTCAGTGGCAAAGTAGGCCACTGGGGGTTTAAACCGGTTCTAGGGTGCACCAAACCTCACACTTACCCTACTGTCATCCCATTAAAACAGGACAGTGTAAATAAAAAAATCCCCGCCATGATCTAATCACTAACCAACAAGGCAGCCTGGCACAGAGGAAATGGTTTTCTTCAAAAATAACATAATGTCTTATTTATTTAATTTGTTTTTGGGGATGGAAAGTAGGTGAGTGGGGCGGTCAGAGGTGGGTGCGGGGTGTTGCGGTGTGTTGCGAATTTATCTTTTGTTTATGTGTGTATTTTTCTGTGCTGCTAGGTTTGTTTCTTCTTACACTATAATTAAGGTGCATACTTCCCGCCTCAATCTTAGCCCCTCCCCAAAACCCACCCACTAACCCACTACACTAATAGTTTGCTTGTTTGTCCATTTTATAGAGTATTTAGTCATACATATCTTAAAACTTATTATTGCAGGTGGCCAAATTTGAACAAGTTTGATTCGCTAATGACATCAAAGTCAAAATGTGCAGTTGTAAATTTAGCGAAATTTATATTCTATTCTCTCAAACTAAGGAATAGTACATAAAAGACAATTCATGATATTAAGTTCTTAATTGTCAACATAGCGATTTTGAAATAATGCGCTTCTCAGTAAATCGTATATACAGTATTTTATGTTTATTTAATAGTGTTAAGTGTTCACGTTCTCACTATCGTCAAGTTGTCATGATATTGTGTAGACTATAAACAAGGTTTGTATGTTTAATTGTTGAATAAAGATATTTGCATTTGTTTAAATGTCTTTAATCAACAGACAATACCTTCGTAATGCATGCGTCTATTATGCTCAATGTCAAAAATATTCTAAGATGTTATTGAAACTAAATATTTCAAATTCGGTAAAGATCCGAAACCAATTACTACAGTTAAAAACAGCTGACTATTACAGTATTATTCATTAATCAAACCTATTTACTATGCAATACATGCATATATTTTGAAGCAAACTTCAACAAATTTGGTGAACATGCGTGCTCGTGCTAAAATGCACAATTGTTAATGATCAAGGACATACATCGAGAGCTTTCTTATTTGTCAAGATATTATTGAAACACACATTGAAAATGAATTTAGTGAAAATACAAATATATAAAACTGACAAGGCGCTAAGGTTAAGTTCCGTCTGTTTTATAGCAATCAGATATACTAGTAAAACAATAGATAGTTATACTAGTACATGGATATAATTGCAGAAAAATGTTTCAATATGTGTATCCTTTGTTCATATAGTGCATAGCATGACTTACCGTTTCGATATACTGAAATAAATGTATGTTTATTTGTTTTTCCACCACAGGCTGTTTTCACGGTAAACGTACATTCATGCTGACACTCCTTCTTTTGTAGATCGTCTTCACTTTCCATAGTAATGCTTATATCCAAGCAATAACATATGGATATGTCAACAGTGTCTATCTGCACATTTAAACAAAACTAATTATAAACTGAGATTAAAACTAAAAGTTGGAATATCAAAACACACTGGACCTAACAGAAAATGCCAGATAAAACCTCACCTGTGTCAATGCTTATCATCAAATTGTGAAGAATAAGTCAAATCCATTTGAACACATATGTACCTGAAGGTTCATACGCGAACTTGCAGTCTTTTTGAGTAAATATATGTATATTACCAGAAACTACTTGTATATTCCATTCTTAGAAAAGTGTGGCTCCTTTAAAATACGGAGCGACAGTTGATATAATTTTCTTCCCGTAATAGGCATTATACGTAGGCTGCAAACTAATCAGATGCTTGTTTGACGTTGGAGCAGATTTGAGGACTGTGGGCTTATTTGTTTGACGGTTATGTCGCTGTGGCAGTGAGATACACGTCGTCGTCAGAATTCACTATATAACTGTTTACATTTAATAAGTAATATTGGTTCGCCTGACGAATTGTTGTGATTCTAAGGCAAGTGAGAGTAGGATTGATGCGATTTACAAGGATATGGAAGCAGACATTGAGAGGAGAGTTAGTCTATGTGCGGCACACACGCAGGCACGCACGCTCACGCACACACACACGCGCTCACATATACATATGCACGCTCTCACATTACCAGCAACAATAGTTAAGCTTACACCTAGTCCAAATATCTCAGCTTTGTTGCAGGCAGAATAGCACAGGCCCGGGTCAGAGATGAAGTACACCATTGTTGCCTGTTTGATAAGGTCCGCATTAACGCACCCTGAAAGAGAAATAATTCAAAATTACTATGACAAGTTTGCAAACGTAAATCTATTTTTTCGATTACTGAATTAATATTTGATATAATTCGCAGGAAACCTAAACAAAACAAACGTTTACGTATTCGGAATCTGAAATCTGAAAGCTTTAATTTATGATAGATATATATTATATAGAGGACAGGCCGATGGAGTAACAGTCGATTGTTTCTTTTTATGATATTTAGGTGGTTTTTCAAACCATTCTTAAAATATGCAAGTTATATCAAAGGCATATGGAATGGCTAAAGAGCTACACGTTTTACGAGGGATATCCGAAAAGTTCTTGGACAAGTCAAACATGAAATTTATTTTGCATTATATCAAACAAATTACTACTCATTGTTGAAGAACAACATTCCATTTTATGAAATATACTAATAAAATATACTGTTTTGCCACATAGTAACAACCTTCATGGCAACTACTGTCACGGGTATCCGGTGAAGATCGTATATACTAACTGGAACGCGAAATAAATTTGCTGAAATTGTTGAAAATGTTGCGCTTTAAGGCGAGTTAATGTCGTTTACAATTGTCGTGTCGTCATTTTGACATTTGACGTCATTCTTTCAAATTCCTTTTATGACGAATTCCATGATTAATTGTTAAGTGTACAAATTAATTCTAAAGTGGTCAGGAAACCCGTCAGATCCCTGTAGCTTCCGAAGTTTATAGATCACATCTCCATGAAATAAAGTTTGTGATTAGTCCACTTGCAATTGTATTTCCGCGGGAATTTTCTGCAGAAAGTTGGCAACATATATCATTGTCAAGCTTAAGTCATTAGAATATATTCGAAAACCAATGTTGCCATTTTTTTCCTCTATATATAAAGGTCATAACTTCAAGGTCAAGGTCATGACTTAGCAATTTATAAGTCAAATTACATTTATTTCTGTTACTGAGTATAATGTGTCACAATCTGTTTATTTTCACTGTATTATAATCTGTTTGATGATAATGGCAATAAAAAACACTTTATAAGATCAATGTTATTAGTGCTGCTTCCATAAAGTGGTCACAAGTGCCACATTTACCAAGAATCAGATGCTAAGAGTGTATCGTCTTCTTTTATTATTGACATCATATTATTCATGTTAAGTAGTTTAACCCCTAAACGCCTACACACGTGTTACACAATACATACGTGTTCAAAAACATGTTTAATTAGTATCTTTCTATGACATTTATATCATAAAAGTCTGTGGAATTGATATTTGTCATTGGTTTTCGCGGACTTCGGAATTCAGGAATATTTTCATGTTTTGTGTATCAACTAACTGTCAGCTGTTAATTTTATATGATTAAACATTGACTGTGTAGTCCAAAGACATGAGTAAGTATAAGTACGTATAATAATGTGGCATTTGTACTAGATTACATTGATAAACAAAGCAAAATGTCATGTGTTTCGCTGAAATGAGTAGCGTTTTTTCCAAAAACATATGAAAACTGACACACAACCTGCATATGTTGTCACACATTATAACGAGTGCAAGTGCAGACTATGTACTGAATGCAAATATGGGGGTCTGTTACAATGAACATTAAGCAGAAAGTATTGTTTAAAATCTTAGGAGGAATGTTTTGTTGCTAATATTTTGAAGATTTCCGAATACTAGGCAGTGTATGGTTTTGATACATATTTGGTTTTATTTAAGGAATGGTTCCAAGAGATATGTGAAACATGGATCAGTCCTTTTCAACTACAGATCAGGAAGCTGATGAAAAAGAAATCGATTTTAATATATGCTTTCTGTGTCAGAAAAGAACACAAAGAGATTTGACATATATCTCCAAGATCTGGCGACTCTTATGAAAATGTTATCAAGTTGGATTGAATTTGACATAATATTATTATATGGGTCTACTACTTGGCGGCAAATATTGGAAGCAAGTCATATACAAAGAGGTGTCGTTGCCCACATAGTCACCCTGCAAGCCTTATTTGACATCCTAGCAGACACATACAATGTGAAGGATGGCATTCTTATGGAACAAATGCAAGGAACTGACGGAAACCATTAAGCCACATATTTTGTTCATATATGATGATGCTATTGTGCCTGCTGTTCTTTATCAGAGTGACTAGTGTTGGGGAATGTGATCTGCACCTTGCCAGTCTGAAAAAGATGCGCAAATACTTCTTTGCACATGATAAAATACATTTTTCAAGGATGGTTCCTTTATACATTTCGAAAATGAAGAGTCTTGAACAAACGGACACAGGCATTATTGCATAACTTAGGGAAGGAAACCATGTAGTGAATAAGTCCAAGTACTACATTTTGTGCAATAGGAGCGGATCACGGAATAGAGCATTTGAATCGTAGGATGAAAGTTCTCGGTGGCTTGTCTGGGATTACATTGAACCATAGTGCTTGCAACAGGGTTTTCTTTAATGCCCCCGTATTGGCTCGCCTTTCGTATGTGTCGTGCTCGGCCGTTTCCAAAGGTCCATTATCATACTTTTTTTTCGGAAGAGGTACACGAAATAGCTGGATTTCACGAACAAGAGAAATCAAAACACCACGAAATATCCCATCTGTACTATGAAAAAATGAACATAATGTGAAAATACTGAAAGACGTGATTGTTCAACACACCAATCACGTTGAGGTAGATGCTCCATAGAGGAACATCATTACAAAGACTGTGATGCCAACATATATCGTGAATGATTTGCTAAAGAGAGATGACATTGGACAGGACGCTATATAATGTTTGTATCGGAGGGAATAACTACTGATCAGGGGTGCCTATTTGGTCTCCAATGAAAAATATCGATTGATCTGGTGCTTATTTGGTCTCCAATGAAAAATATCAATTTGAAAGTGTGGAAGAATGCCCAAAAGCCACTTAAACATCCGCTGAAGTCACAGGTTGTCAATTTAAAAGAAGAGCTTGCATTGTTCCATAGATTTATGACTGCTATGCGATCTCGACCAGAGATCGATTTGAAGGAATCAAAAGGCATTTATGAATTCTCTTCTATGCCAAGGTCCATGTTTTCTGCCAATAGAAGCTTGAAGCTAAAGTTCTACACACTGATGGTGAACTCGTTGACAATAGTGATTGGAGTCATGTGAACGAAAGATATTACTCATAGATGGTATGGCGATGGTTTAAGAAATAGGAAAGCCTTATTCAGTGAAACTATGTAGGGATTATGCAGGTCACTTTTTGGAAAGACTAGAGAACTGCGTGGTTGACTTCCATGAAACTCACATACTCTTTGACCGATACAACTTAGACAGCTCACTTAAGTCTGCAACACGAAACAGACGACAAGGCAAGTACGCACCTGTAGAGTACGTCGTTGACGATTCCACTAAAGTTGAGAATGTAGCAGTTCAAAAGTTACTGTCACATACAATGACAAAAGACTGGCTTACAGTGTATTTGGCTGATAAGGTTATTAGTCGTTTTGCAGACTCGAGATAGATATCATACCAGGGAAGAAGTCATGTCCAACGAGTTGAACGTCCAACATCTGAATAGCACACAGGAGGTAGCAGATACGAGACTTATACTGTATGCTGTTGATGCATCTGCCAGACGACCAGATAAGCTTGAAATACACATGCATCAGACACAGATGTATTACTATTGACTTTTCGGCGGTATCATAAGATGTGCGAAAATACAGTAGGAGGGAAATCGAAGCTATGTTATGCATGTTCTGGATGTGACGTCACTGGAAATCTCTGAGAACATTATACAGACATTCTGTGAAATGAGTAAGGACACAGAGGTATCACAGGGTGCACACGCATTGGAAAAGTTTGTTTTGTCAACTGTATGCACCAACAACTGTATTCGTTAAAATGGAATCTGCATATACATGTGTATGTTCATTGTTACCCACAAGGATGAACTATATATAAACTTAAATACTGTGTGCATTTCTGGTCCTTTAATACCAGTTACATACTTTATAATGCTAATTTAATTCAGAAATTCTTTGACATTTGACCTCTGACCTTGACCTTTGAACTTGACATATTCCCTCAAGATTTAGTATGTAACAATAATTTGAAATACCAAAATTTAAACAACACAATTTTAAAATGTTTCAAGAAAACGTTTAGCATATGACATTCAACCTTGACCTTTGACCCTAAGGTTACATTGAAATAAATGGCAACAATGTTTTTGAGGTCCGCATAGCCTAACCTTTAAAATGATATATAGTTTTTGCTTTCTGCAGGAATTTCACACGGAAGTTATATATTGGACAATTGCAAGGGGACTAATATTCCTAGTCGCAGAAATGTTTTCAGGTTGGTGTTGTACTTCTCCATTAGTTTTTTGGTTGTATCGATAGAAGTTTGAGAAACATCTACGCAGTTTGTGAAAGCGAAAACCTTGCTGAAGAAGTTTACCTTTAATGACTTGGTTTCGATCATTGAAGTCCTTAACATCATTACAAGCTCTAACAAAACGAATGATCTCCAAGGAGATATACACCTCGTATGATGTAGCACGAGGTATATCCCCACCCAAATGTGGAAAGTTTACGATGACAAAGTTAAAGTCATCTCTCTTTTCA
The DNA here is from genome assembly GCA_037043455.1 of Cyrtodaria siliqua. Lineage (NCBI taxonomy): Eukaryota > Metazoa > Mollusca > Bivalvia > Adapedonta > Hiatellidae > Cyrtodaria > Cyrtodaria siliqua. Next base: position 382,117 of record JAWPHD010000339.1, read on the forward strand.
TAGATTTTAGTATGTATGAAACCATTAGAAATCGAGAGATGAAGGTCGAGGAATGCTGCTGTAGGCTTTATTCAACGTGAGCTCTGGTGAATAAATGTAGTGATCATTTGAGCAATGAACGGATTATCAATATTGAGTATGCCATCTAGATACCGAGATGAATTATTAAACGCATCAATACCGTCACTCTGACTTGCAGGTGACAATCTCAACATAAAATTTCTTTCATAGAAGTATAAAAACAAATCAGTGGCGCACAGTTAGTACCCATAGGAATACCAACAACCTGGCGGTAAACTGTTTTACCGTATCTTATAAAGATGTTATCGAGAAGAAAAGATAACGCTCTACAAACATCAGCGCCAAACACAAAGCACCTTTAATTTTAAAGGTATACATAACACATTAAACAATTTGGCTACATACATGTACTTTTTTAGATTAAAGTGGCTTTAACATTTGAATGTGCCTACGAACTTTTCGGACAGCCCTCGTACATGTATGAAACTATAGCAGTTTGAATATAAAGCAATCAAATAATAAATTAGGGATCTACTAATGCCTTGCCTGTTATATCACTGAGAATATTACTTTGCGTAAATCAAGAATCAGCGCAAATGGATTCGCGATGAAAATCTGTCACGGTTGAGCAAGGGTAGCGCAATGTATGTAATGTCTGTATACCAACGTGGATTTTGAAAAAGAAATGGCAAGTAGTTCGTATTTTAGCCATTTTTCCTTCATAAATCTATACTCAAATGCTTAGATGAGTCAACAAATATGTTAATAGAAATATGTTTTCATAGTTTCTATATCAATCACATGTTTTCATCGAATTATTACAGGAATTTTAAAGAGTTTCAAAACATACAGCACTTAAAGACGTTATGCTTCATATAAAACGTAAGAAAGTAAGATTTATTTTAATTTGCCAGGCCTTTATTCATTGTTAACATTGCCATTCATGTTTGTTTTTTTGCGTGTTTTTGGATTTAAGAAAGCTGCATTTCCTGTTCGACTTTTATATTTATTTTTAAAGCATATTGTCCAAAAACGTATGTGTCTCATGTTGTCATTTAATTCTGATGATTTAAAGGTAAGTATACTCTAAATACATTTATTTTACGTATGGAGTCAACATTTTACAGAAGGAGTGTCCATGTTACTAGACAGCAAACTGACAGCGAGGTCATTATTTAATGGGGGTCGATTGTGATGCCGAGTTGGGATGGCGAGTTGTCCGTCGTCCGTTCGTTAAATTCTGCCTCGTTAACGCGATAGGGCGTTTATTTTTCATCCGATCTTTTTCAAACTTTCCAGATTGTTGATAGCAATGAAAGCCCGGAGGACTTTGAAAACCAGCCAGTTCTGACCAGAAACACCGGAGTAATGGCCCTTGATTTAGTTAACATTGCTATATTTGGCCTCGCTAACACGATAGGGCCTTCGTTTTTCATCAGATCTTTTTCAAACTTTACACGATTGTTGACATTAATAAAAGCTCTGAGGAGATCGAGAACCAGCCAGTTCGGACCAGAACACCGGAGTTATGGCCATTGAGTTAATTAAAATTGATATATTTTGACTCGTTAACGCGATAGGGCCTTTAATTTTTCATCCGATCTTTTTCAAACTTTACCAGATTGTTGATATTAATGAATGCTCGGACAATTTTGTACACCAGCCCAGATCGGACCATTTACACCAACGTTACGGCCCTTGATTTTCTGAAACATGCTATAATTTGGCCTCGTTAACGCGATAGGGCCTTCAAAATTTCATCCGATATTTTTCAAACTTTATCAGAGTGTTGATATTAATAAAAGCTCGGATGAGTTCGAAATCCAGCCAGTTCGGGCGATTTGCACCGGAGTTACGGCCATTGATTTTTGAAAAATACTATATTTTGACCTCGATAACACGATTGGACCTTCATTTTTCATCCGATCTTTTTCAAACCTTACACAATTGTTGATAGCAAAAAGATACCTCGGACGAGGTAGAACAATAGCTAGATCGGACCAGTAACATTAGAGTCACGAACCTTGATTTAGTTAAAAATTCTGTATTTTGCCTCATTAAGACAATAGGGCCTTCATATTTCATCCAATCCAAGATTGTTACTTTCAATGAAATCTTGGACAAGTTTAAAAACCAACCAAATCGGATTAGTAACATCGGGGTTTTGGCCCTTGATTTAGTTCAAAGATGCTGTATTTTCCCTCGCGAAGACGAAATTACCTTCATTTGGCCGGATTTCAGCGAACTTTTGCAGCGATTATCTGTACCAAGCCTAGTACATATCGCCAATGTGTTCCGGTTGAATGATTTACCTTAGTATGGCACTTTAAAGGTTTAAATACACACATTTTGTCTCGACTAGTTCTCCTGAACCCCTGGCAGGAGTTCAATGTAACTTTTCAGGGATGATCGGTACCAATCTTAGTTATGCATATAATCACCGTGTTGCTGTTGAACGACTTTTGGCGGAGTTATGGCCCTTTAAATGTTTTAATACACAATTTTTGCCGGACTATTTCTCCTGAATCACTGACCGGATTTCAGTGAAACTTTGCAAGGAAGATCAATATCAAGTCTAGTTGTGCCTATTATTGCCTTGTTCCAGTCGAATGAATTTTGGCGGAGTTATGGCCCTTTAAACGTTTTAATACACAAACTTTGTACCGACTAGTTCTCCTGATCCTCTGGCCAGATTTCAGCAAAACGTGGCAGAGATGATCGTACCAAGCCTTGTTGCACAGGTAGAGCGTTCACATGCCCTTATGGGCCTCTTGTTTTCCTTACACCGGTAAGGAAACCATCGATTATTTGCTGACAATGTGGCACTTTTTATGTGTACATAGGATTTTCGCTGACATCCTGCTCGTTTTCCCCGAGAGGCAAACACGGGGAATTGGTATTTCTACTTTGTCATTAGAAACGTTTTTATCTCCTGCTTTCTTCTTCGTTCCGTTTGTCCGAGTCACTAATGAATTAAGTCTCTATTGGCAATCGCCCTTCCTGTGACCTGAGTGCAGCAACAATCCTATCTCCTATATTGCAGTTGGTAAGTCTACCCTTCACCCTTAGCTTGTCCCGTTCATCTTTACAAATGCATACTCAACTTTGAAGAGCAAATGCCTTTTCAATTATTCCGACGTCGACTGAGAGTGGAATGGCTTTAATACGCACTCTCTTTAGCAACACACCATCAAACCGCAGAGGGTGTGTTTTCAAATGTGAATGGTGTAACCCCGCAAAAGGGAAACATTATATATGCGCCACATGCCTCTGGCTCGTTATGTGAAAACAGGTGGCCGCCGCCATATTGACGTTTCAAATATTCACTTACCATACTCTTATATAAGCACTGAATGATTCTGTTCATATGAATAAATAACAGTTCACTGTCTAGCACTGTTATGTCGCCTTTTACTATAAACAACGAATAGTTTAGCACTACCACACAACCATTGCCGTGGTCGTAAGTAGCAGAAGTCTATATGTTTAAAAAATACTGACAAGAAGATTGTTTAATGCATGTGCTATGTGCTATGCAAAAGTGATAAATAATAATCTAAAAATCGTTCATTTGGAAGTTGGTTAATACTGGTCTTCAGATGAGAAATTGTTTAAACAAAGGTTCAAGGACGGATGACGAACGACATATCAAACCTGATAGTTAATGCATACAACGTCTGTGCTATAATATACGTTCTGTAAATCATTGAATAAATGTCACCTACCTATATACTGGAAAACCTGGAAATCCATCACATAACCTAGCCATACTTTTTCGCCTACCGAAATGGTGTGTTTATTGATATAAATATTCAGCACTGGTCCATTCTCGTTGAAATTTATATTCGGTGATGCCAAACTACAGCTTTTGTTTGCAGATTTCCAAGTATATGCACTTGGTGACTCTTTGATATAGTATTCTGCAGCCGCTGTAACAAAATAAAAAATACCCTTATACGAATTTTTTTGTTTTATACGCAATCTTCAAACAAATACACCTTTTACTATATATTTGAAATTATGGTCAGAGTACGCGTTTGGCTCAAGCATGTGAGCAAACTTAGGTTGCAACATTTTGCAATCTCTTTATTTTACTAGAGCGTGCGAACGCTGTAGTACTAGAGCGTGCGAATTATTTTTTCTCCATGTCACCTTCGGGGCTCAGTAAAATACAGTACTAAAATGGCTCAATTTTTCAAAGAGAAACTTCAACATTTATGAATTTCTTGCTACAAAATGTACTGTGATTAAAACGTCTACAACATCACAGTTGTGTCCTTTCTCTAACTAACAGCAACTTTGTTTTTTTACAAAACACCTTGGGATTGCTTTGAAATGTTATGTGAAATAATGTGTGCAGTATATACAATATATACAATATATAGCGGAAATTCCCGAGTTGAGTTTCTTTTTCCCTTCAGTATATAACGTACTTGGATGTTTCTATTCGTGCGGATACCTGTTGGTGTGGTATTGACTTGATGAAACTTAATTTCCCATTCTCACGTTGGGTTATTAATTCACAGACGAATATATACGTATTGCATTGTCCATAATGATGTAACTGCATTAGTTGAAGTAGATATAATAGAAGTCGAACAGGAAATGTAACATTCAAGGACCATAGTCAACCAAACGAGAATTACAAAGATATATAAAAGGCAAGATATGACATCAGAAACATAAAAGACAATAGGGCTACCGCCTTGGAACGGTCTGTGGCAAAAAAGGCCTCTGGGGGCACCAAACCATCTCTCTTACGTTATTGTAATCCCAAAAAAACGGACAGTGTAAATAAAGATATTCCCGCAAGGTTATATTCTCTAACAATCAATGCGGCATTATAAGTATAACACATAAATGATCAGGTATAGATAAATATAACACAACAATAGCCCAGACAGTCACAAAGCAAGAAATCAATGACTTGGCAGAAGCCAGAGCAACAAGAGAACAAACCGTTAAGCGTCTGAAAAGACAAGAGTTAAAACAAACATCAAACGCTACCGTCCTTTGAGGATCTAGGTAAACGTCATCATATGGTCCACAATGGGTACTGTCATCGCACAATCAAAGAGGAAGGTATAGTGGCCACTAAACATGCAGTGCCTTGCAAAATGATAGGGTCATAACCGCTTTGATAAAGATAGAATACAAATGATTACGACCAAGGATATTACGAAGCTTGTAAATAATATAACCATTGAAGTTAGGTTGTGATAGTCCTTGTCGCGGAAGAATTCTTCAATTGCTTAGTTATTCAAATATTACGAACATATAAGATTCATTAGGTGTTGAGCCAGGACCAAAACTTTTTCGATATTGCTACCAACTCAGGAGAAAATGTTACCATCACATTTGAACAAGGACATTGTCTGTAGACGACATTTGTCCACGACAGCAATCTGGGACAGGCAGATTACATTCCCCATTTCCCGATCATTAATATGTTATCATTTTAGAACTTTCATCTAATGTTTTGATGATCATTATTGCATGTCATATTAATTGAATAATTATTAGTAACTGTTACTATTCATAACATAAGTCCATTTTAAGTGTATGTGTTCTTTCAGTACTTATTATGATTACACATTTGGATTAGCATGTTTACACATAAAGACATGAACTAAAAGCAAACATTGCAAATTGTAGAACAAATCCAAGTATATCTCTAGTTGATTTTTTTTAATATCAATTTGTGTAGATTTCAACGATTTTAACGATGTTCAAACCATTTTAACACCATTTTAAATTACCTTACCCACATACATCTCAATGATTGTGGAGCGCTGTGGTCTAGTGGTAGAGCATTGAACCCAGGATCCAAAATTCGTGGGTTCGATCCCCACCATAAAAATATGTGTAGTGTCCCTGAGCAAGACACATTATCTGTATTTGCTTAGTACTGGTTCTACCCAGGATGACATCGGGAGTGATTAAAATAAGTTCATAGAGTTTTTCTGACAATCGATGTAAAATAAATAAGTTTAAACTAAATCACAGTGAAGAATTCTGCGTATGAAATATAAAACTATTACACGCATTTCTGCACACTCGATTTTTGTATTAATACTGAAAATAAAATCGACGAAGAAGATTTAGGGTAATAGCTTGACTACTGTAATTACCATGGCAACTATTTGTTAGTATTGGTGAAGTTGTTATAATAGCACCTGATTAGGTCACAATTTTAACAAACTTGTTAGCGGACCATAAACTTTTGCTACATGCAAAAATGTTCGACTAACTTTATCAATGCATTATACAATACAAACGAATAAAGACATAACATATTTTTATAGTAATGCTTATATATTGCCTGCTGATATTTCCAAGTAGGTAATCATGTCTTCACTACTATTTGCGTTGTGTATTGACCTTTACATTTGTTTGCTTTTTGTGGTGCAGTCCGGATTGACGATTTGGATGCTATGATTTCTATAGGACATTTTTTCTCATGTAGTATGTTTTGTCTCGCTATTTATTTCATTTTCTATTTGAGATACTATATATATAGTTAGTTATTTCTGCTCGATTCATAATACTCCCACGGGATCTTATAATATTGGTAGAGATGTTTAGCATCCTGTTTCTAGATGGATTATTTTTCTTGCATATCAGAGACATGTTGTGTGTTGACGCCGCCAGCTACTAACGTTTTGCATGTTTTCCTGCATACCGGATGTTGGTGCGCGCGTGACTTTTATTTTTACTCATAAAGATATAGAGATTATAACTGCTGGGATCGATTATCGGCAAATCCTTCAAGAGATAATAGGCGTGTGGTTCTTTTCACGAACGAGCGTATGCGAGTGAGTGAAAAAACTAAACACGCCTGCCATATCGTGGAGAATTTCCCAATAATCGATCCCAACAGTTAAATAATCTATTTATTACATTTTAAATCAGTTTATGTATGATTTAAGCTGAATAATTTGCTTTATTGAACGTTATCGGCGGATTACGTTGACGTCGCCAACACTTTATTGACGTCATGACTCAATGCCACAGTTATTTTTGCGTTCGAAGTTAGTTATGAATATTTAGCGATTATGAATATTCTTTCACTGAAAATTCCTAATATTTCACCAATAGAAATGTAATAAAAGACTTTCCATCCCCCATGTAAAACGTGGATAGATTTATCCGGTATGCAAGAAAACATATATAGAGTTAGTTCTTTCTGTTGTTTATTAACATTTAGCTGAATTCATAATACTCCCGCGGGATCTTATAATATTGGTAAAGATGTTTACGTGACAATTAATTAGACATCAATGTATTACTCTTAATAACATTCTAACAGTAATCAACATGTTAGTTTCCGGATAAACTTAAACACACGTTTAAGAGGAAATACATCAATACAGCAGTACAGTATAAACTTAATACGTCAGATATTTTCATTTTATCGCTCTAATAGTTCGGTATATCGTTCCCTTGAGTGCTAAGAAATTGTTTACGTCAATATACACTACCAATTTTGCCACATATAAGTATCATATGATTCTCATAAGGGTGATGTTACTGCAAATTTGATGGTAATATTATACACAAATGCTTGACACAAAGTCTCCATCATCTCCGTTAAGTTTAACAATAAGCATACAGGGGCGTAGCGTGACCAACATCTCAATTACTCACAGGGGTAGGTGCGGGAGGGTGTTATCCCACTCCCGCAGGTGGGGGTCCGGAAATTTTTTAAAAAATAAACGCTCGTACGTGACTTCTTGTGCATTTTAGGCTCACCTTTTATTTGCGTATTTCGAGTTTTTCGTGTTTTTATTTTTTGAGCCTTCGTTTGTAAAGTTTACTCACGTGAGTAAATGAGTATGGCACGCTACGCGCTGGCATATTCTGACTTACATTTTTAGCCAGTTGCTATAAAAAAGCAGGTGCAAAGGTTTTCTACTTGCTATTTTAATTTTAAAAGGTACTTGCATTAATATAATTTGAAACCTTGTTTCATTTTAGAAGGATTGCTATACATGTAAATAATGACACTTTCACATTCAGCTAGATGCAGGAATTTAATAATGTATAATTATACTTACTCATATCCACCTATTTAAACAAGTTAGATAAATATGTTCAGTGAATAAATGTAGACTGAGACCTTTGAGTAGTTTTCTTTTATTACTTGAACAATTTATCAAGTGCTAATATTTCCTACTTGCAATCTGCAAAAATCTACTTGCATTTAGCAAGTAAATAAGTGTTAAATTTGAACCCTGCATATTCTAGTAGAGTATGGGTTTACTTGAGGCTACATTAAGCAAGTGCGGATAGACCGATTCACGGGACCGTCCGGTTTACGTCCCCATCTGACGGACGAGGCTAAGGGAAAGTGTCTTGCCCAAGAACACATCAACGGAACTCAGTGGCACCATGGAGGATTGAAACCGGGGACTCCGGTTACAAATTCGCCGCGCTACCGACTGCACCACGCCAGCCCTCTAGAATTATCAATCAATTAACCTATGTTTATGGCCATTACCCGTCTGTAGAATTTCCGATGTCAGAATTTCGAAGATTTCTGTGGAAATATATCGAAAATCGCATTAAAGGTTCGGAAAACAAGTCCGAATTTGGAAATACACATATTTTTTCGGAATATCTGTACGACTTCGCAATTTTTTCCGCGGACAATATTCGGACATTACAATAATTTTCGGCAAATGAGAACTTAGTCGAATTTTCATTCGGAAAGTGCTTCAGTGTGACAGTCATTTTTTGATCTGAAAAGAACATGAACTTTTAATTATTTAGCATTGGTAATTTTTTAGCACAATTATTTTTTTGAATGAAACATTTGCAGTGACATCGATGTATTTTGTAATGTGTATACACCAATATGGATTTTAACATTTTATTTAATGTGAAATTGACTCTGATTTGTGACAGGTAATTTTAACTTAGAAATTGTTATGCAATGTGTGCTCTACTCTAACAAAATAGATTTTATTTCATCGAGAAGTGAGAAAACTATATAATTTCTTGTAGTTTTGAAAAAATGACCACCTGACATTTGTCACTAAATGACAACAATTCTGAAATACTTGACCAGTTTTAAAATCTGTAGCTCATTTTCTTTAGGTACAGTCAAATGATATATATTAAACAGTTATTTTCTAAACAAATAAAAAAAAAATGTTTTTGATCATGATTGATAAAAAAAAGGACTTCTGGCAGTGAAAAAATACAACTATATTTCACACGTATGAAATACTGCTTTTATTTTATCTCTAATATACACTATTTCACTGTTAAGCATAAAATAAATTGTTTTATTTTATGATAAGCAATGAAATACTGTGTTTTATCAGTGAAATAAAAGTGTTATTCCACACTGTGGAATATAGGGTTTTATTTCCACAGTAGCTGCCGGGACTACTTTTTTAATGTGCAACCAACACAAATGCATGCACATTAACACGGCTCACAAGATATATTCATACTGTTATGCTGTTAAATCCACTGTTTATTTAATTACTTTCTTTCTAATGGTTTCAAAATAAGGTGACGTCGTGTAACGTTTCGTTACGTCATCGTGACTAGGAAATAAACAGGGCGCGTAGCCAGGTGTATAAAACGGTTTAATTACTTAAATAATTGTTTGTAAAATCATGAAATAAAAAGAAAAATTGTTGTTTTGTCTTGAATAACATATTTTATTTCATCTCGAAGTGAGAAAACCTTTATGTTTACATTCATGCGAATTCGCATTCGTGAAAATATAAAGTTTTCTCACTTCTCGACGAAATAAAATATGTTATTCACTCCAAAACTACAAATATCCTCTATTTATGTTATGATATGCAATGAAATACCTTATTTTATCAGTGAAATAAAAGTGTTATATAGAGTTTTATTTCACAGTAGCTGCAGGGACTACTTTCGTTGTTCTACCATAGTTTCCCTAATTTTTTTTTTGGAAAATCATAAAAGAAAAAGAAAATGTGTTGTTTTGGAGTGAATATTTTATTTCATCTCGCAGTCGTGAAAATCTAAAGTTGTCTCACTTCTCGATGAAATAAAATATGTTATTCACTCCAAAACAACAAATATCCTATATTTACCTAATTTGTAGCACATTTTAGGCCATATATGACGGTCGTTTTTTTTTGTGGTAGTTGGATATTTTCTTTTTAATACGTAGAAATTCTACACTATAACAGGGTTTTTAATACTATAATGTACTATAATATAAAAACCCAGACTATGCTATATGCAAATAAGCACTTCAATTGTTTTTAACTAGTTCATGTCTGTCTAAAAAAATCGTATATATTGTAAGTGCTGATTTGCAGTAAGCATTTAACAAATCTTACTCCCAGATAGTACTAAATTATATTCATCATACATTTTTAGTTTAAACTTATTTATTTTACATGGATTTAACGGAAGCTCTGTGAACTTATTTGAATCACTGTCTTCCTGGGTAGAACCAGTACTAAGCAAATGCAGTTAAAGTGTCTTGCTCAAAGAAGCAACGCATATGACGCAATGGCGGGGATCGAACCCATGACTTCTCGATCATGGGTCCAACTCTATACCATTAGACCACAGCGCTCCACTTTTACACTTTTAACCCATTGATCATGAATACTTGAGATTAGCTAATTAATACAGACATCCAACACTCATACTCAATGAATTTTTGATATCCATATGCTAATATCTTATTCTGAACACATCCGATGATTGTAAATTAAGACTTTATAGGCTGGCTGTGTTACAGTTAGTCATGTGACTTTCATTAGCCATTGAAACTACTTTCATTAGCCAATGAAACTGGTGCTTCTATATTCAAACACAAACGCAGTGTGTTTATGCAAAAGATCTGTCGTATTTATTTGGAACAATAATAAATGATTATGAAATATATTGTTTTATAAGTGACTTGGGAGTGATACATTAACTTATAAAACAAGGATATACATGTACATTATTCATGCAGGATACCATTAAAGTAAGTATTATTATACCCCGCGTCGAAGAAGTGGGTCGAAGTGGGGGCTATATAGGAATCACTTTGTCGGGTTGCATTTTATTATTTAACAGATAATAGTGACATGGTTGCATATTTGCTTCTAATTGTGGTATGATGTGAAAATACGTTATGAAACCCACATAAGGTTACATTCCACTAATTATACAGGCTTCATAAGGTTACACCTGGGGTCTTCCTCCACCAATGGAAGCTGGAAAGTCGCCATATGACCTTAGCTGTTGGTGCGACTATAAAATCCAATTCAATGAATCAATCAATCATAAGGTTTTTAATTATTTGTCCTGTTAACAGATAGTGGTTGCATATGTTCTTTTTATCTTTTATGACGTGAAAATATGTAATAATAACCTCATAAAGTTATGCACTACTAATTTTAAGACCTCATAAGGTTAAACTCCACTAATTTACGTTGTGTCACGTCTCATCCCGTTGCATTATTTAACAAATATTGGTTGCATGGTTGCATATTTGCTTTTCCGTTTTGGTATTTTTTGAAAATACATTATGATAACCACATAAGGTTACATTCCACTAATTATACAGATTTCATAAGGTTACACTCAACTGTTTTTTTTAAATGATTCCACTGTTTTGAATTATTTCTCCTGTTATTTAACAGATAATGGTTTCATATTTTCTTTTTCTTTTTTTATGATTTGAAATACATAATGAAATCTTCATAAAGTCACGCACTATTAATTTTAAGACATATGAAGGTTACACTCCACTAATTTATGTCGCGTTGTGCCACCTTTTATTATTTAACAGATAATAGTTACATGGTTGTTTTCATTTTTGTTATGATGTGAAAATACATTTTGAAAACCACATAAGGTGACATTCCACTAATTACAAGACTTCATAAGGCTACACTCCACTATCTTTTTACATAAGATTCCACTTAGTTTTTAATTACTTGTCCTGTTATTTAACAGGTAATGGTTGCATATGTTCTTTTCTTTTTATGATGTGAAAAAACATAATAATAACCTCATAAAGTTATACACTACTAATTTTAAGACCTCATAAGGTTACACTCCACGAATTAACGTTGTGTCGCATCGCTTCCCGTTGCATTATTTATTAAAATAATGGTTGCATGGTTGCATATTTGCTTTTCCTTTTTGGTATTTTGTGAACATACATTATGAAAACCACATAAGGTTACATTCCACTAATTATACACACTTCATACGGTTACAATCCACTAATTTTTACAAACGATTTCACTAAGTCTTTTAATTATTTGTTCATATATTTTATGATTTGAACATACATAATGAACACTTAATAAAGTTACACACTATGAATTTTAATACGTTATAAGGTTACACTCCACTAATTTACGTCGCGTCCCGTCCTTTCGCGTCCCGTTGTATTATTTAGCAGATAAAGTTTGCATGGTTGCATATTTGCTTTTCTATTTTGGTATGATGTGAACATACTTATTGAAAACCGTACACGGTTACACTCTACAAATTACATAATTATAAGACTTCATAAGCTTACATTCCACTAACTTTTACTTCAGACTCACATATTTTAGTTATTCGTTGCATATGATCAGATAATTGTTTCATATTTTCTTTTCCTTTTTCTTATTTAATATGTGAGTCCACATATGTTTTAATTACTTGTAATTGAGACTCTGCTCAGAATAACCTTCAGAGTATTCCAATGCATCCATATCAAGGAAATTATACCTATTCTGAATGGTCACCAATGCGGTAGTAATAATAACCTCATAATAAATATATTATTATAAACCCAAACAGGTAATCTAATATACATAAAACAGTGTAAATTGCATTGATTCAGTACTGTACTGTACTTACAGTTCGCTGTACACATTCAACAAAAAAAAGTTATTTCGATAACTATTTGAATGTAAATTGTACAACAAAATTTGAGTTCATTTTGTGTAAATGGCGATAATGCATATAAGTGATGTAACTATAGGCAGACCATTTCAGACACAAGCAGGTTCGCCTATTGGAGAAAACGTTACTTCAAAACTAGCAGCTACAAGGCTTATTTTTACTATATCAGTATACATGGATAAAATACATTATATACATTTGCAGTAGGCCATATGAACCTCTTGTAAATACACATATGTTTGATTAATATAAGTAATACATATTCTTCTGCAGAAATTTGAAAGCGAACTATTTACCGAAGAAAATCAGATTATCTGAAATTTCAAATTATTCTGGAAATCGAGCATCAATTGGAATAATTTCCGCAACAGAATTGCAATATTTTCTGAAGAAATGCCGATGTCCATATATTTTCAAAAAACAATACCGATGTCCGAATGTTTGCCGAAGGATATGCCGATGTCCGAATATTTTCCAAAGGAAATGTTTTCCAGAGAAAATGCTTTTGTCCGAGTTTTAGCCAGACTATTGCCGATGTCCAAGTGTTTTCCGAAGAAACACATTTTTGGACAATTTTGTCCAAAAATCTCGGAAAGCCGAAGACTTTACTATCGGAAAGCCGAAGACTTTCCGGGGAAAATAAATTATCCGTGGAAATTCTTTATTATATATTTTCGAAGTCACGGCTTATTTTCTAGTAAAACCTATGTCCATTACTCCAAAGATTGAAATTCTGAATTTATTCCGCAGACTTAATTCGGAATTACGTGGAAATTATAGAGACGAGTATCGTAGGTTTTCAAGCAAAAGTAGTTTTTATAAATTTCGATAAACCAAGCGAAAATAGTAATCGAACGTAACAGTCGAGCAACTAGGATAATGATCAATTAACCTATGTTTATGGCCGTTATCCTATGTTTTCGAGCAAAAGTATAGGTTGGTTTCAATAAACATAATCTATCTGTTCATGCCCAGGCAAACACATGCAGTAGTCTTGAATATTTATAAGTTAAAAGGTTAAAACTATATAGTTACACGGTATATGGCTGTCTAGGGTGTTCCTACGATCACTGGTTGGCCATGATAATTGCCAAGGCTAAGTTCTGGCCTCCGGTGACGGTGATGTGAAATAAGTGCAATTCGATATCAATTTGACTTTTTGATACGGTGTGTGGTATTACTTCTCTGATTAAGATTTGAACAAACATAATCCATTCATTCTTTTTCATAACATTAGGTACTTATTTATTCTGTTTATGAGGTTGACGATCTTGATGCGACACCTTGTCCCTGTTTAGAAAAGATCACGGAAAACACAAATTTGAGATGTCCCTGTTGATATTTTAAACGGCATATAAACAGCATGTAATGCAAACACATGAGACTACATATATTACTTTCTTTATTTAAACAAATGATATGGTAAATAAACAGTTTAAATAATCATATCGATCATTATGACATAATGTAACCTCGAGGAGAAACCAAAACAAAGAATTTGTGCAAAAACGCAGGTTACGAAACTGGCACATTTCTCCCGTTTTGTTTTGTTTTCCGGTCTAATATATAAATATTCATGGTACTTAGTTTGAATACCGTTATTTTTTATAAATTTAACACTTATAACCCAAGAAAAACGTTATTTGAAAATTATTCGTAAATGGCCCCTCCAATTACGAATTCGCAAACGGCGTGTCGATAATTCGGAATTATCGAGTATTTGTAATTGGCGTGCTACAGTGATAAACCATGTTATGATATATTGTTCATATTTAGTCCTAATGTATCAATGTTATTCGTGCCAAAACACTAACACATCTTTGAAAGAATATCCTTGTTGCGATGGTGATTGCATGTCTTGTATGTTTGTATGTCAAATATATAGACACGTAAGACATAATTATTTAAACCCTACTTTTGCAGATGGCCGGCGTTAAAATAATGTGATGTGTAAATGTCTTATAACTCGAAAAGAACAATTTATAAACGTATCAAAGTATGTTATTTTTGAATTAAAACTACGAAATGAAATGCAAATTTAAATTACTTCACCGCATCCGTTTGTTCAGCCTGTTTCCCATTTTAAGAGCTAATAACGCTGATAACGCTTTTCTATAAACTTCAAATTAGATTTTTTTTTTTGCTCATATTTATTTTATGCTCTCTCTGTGTTGTATGACTAGTGCGTATGCTATAAACACTATTTTGAATGTTTAAAGGGATTGTAGCGACACAGTCAAACAGTTCTATTATTGAGAATTCTGAAAAACTTGGAAAAAGATGAAAGAATTATCAAAATCGGATGATAAAAAAAAAAGATATGACAATTTAAATGTTGTTCTAAAACGGATCTGGGAGCCGCCATTTTGATAACTATGACGTCATATTTCCATATTACCATATATGAAATATTGTTAAATATCATTTAAAACGAAGAAAATGAATGCAACATTTTTTACTGGTCATATAAAGCAATATTGTGATTAAGTATTGCATATTTTTCATACAGTTGCTGTCATGGTTTTCCTGAAAATCAGTAATATGAAAAATAACACAACAAAAACAAACAATTGCACACGTACTCTATACACAAATCGACTAAATACAATATATAAACGTACCTGTGGTCACAAAAAGAGTCAACACCACCATTAAAACAATTCACATTTTTAACACGAAACAATGACATTCGAAACAAATACATATTATTTTGCTTCACGTATTTAAGATTGTTATTAAATCGAGATTATGTGTACACATGATTGTTGAAATATAGAGACCAAACAGAGCAAAACTTAGCTTCAGATTTTAACTATAATAACCATAAAGACGTTTATGCGTTAAACGAAAGTTTAATATCACGATTATTACTGATTTTAATCAAGGATAGTTGCCAAATCCGGCTTTTATTTTTTTGGGGGAATTAAAGATACTAATCAAATTCATAACTAGAAATGTTTCTTGAAGGCAATATGACTGCAACAAGATACATGTGAACATATTTAAACTGTCAGCTATTGCAACCGAGATCTCTAAAAATGTAAATGTAGATCATTAGTGATCGGTATTTCCCTAATTTATGAATTTAGGTCGCCGAGTACTTTAGTTTATATAATTATGCAAATACCCCGTGATATATTAGGCTGAAACGCTATAGGCGAGGACCCAAGCCTGAAACAAAACGATAACGTTTACCTGTAAAGATATACTCTTGAATATTAAAATATTAACAGATGTAGGTCTTGTACATATGAATCCACTGTATGGACTTCTGCCATGCTTTGCATTTCGTAACAGTAGTGCGATTTCTACGTTAAACCAGTCGTACCAAGCCATTATATGAAAATCGCTTAGCAAATAGTCAAAGCAAAATATGAAATTGGAACACGTGCTTTTAGGCAAATAAAGTTTCAGCGTATGAAATCAATATATGTGTATATGAAATATTAAACTATAAAATCACGACCTATACTTTACTAATTTTAACAAGAGTAATGGACCTTCTTGGTATTTGTTCTGTCATGAGCCAGGGATAATACGAATTTCTTGTGTGCACAATAACTTTAGTAAACGGTTTCCGATCTCCGCCAAATATTTTATTATGTAAAGCCTTATACCTATAAGGCCTTTGTCAAGTTCTATACTGAGTAAAACTTACACTTGTCTTAAGTTATTACCATTGATTATTGAAAACAAATAGGCACATTTTAGCTTGAGTACACAGTAACTTTTGTAAACGGATTCCGATCTTCACAAAATTTACTATGAGACCTTATACCAATATGAAGTTTGACTTACTGAGTTATTGCCCTTGATTATCGAGAAAATGCACATTTCAGTTTGTACCTTATACATTAAGTTAATTGGTTTCGATGTTCATACAGTTTGACGTGTAACTTTATATCAAACGGAGTTTACACAAGTTAGACAATTATCAAGTTATTGCCCTAATTTGTCGAGAAATTGGATTGTCTGATTGTTTCCTACTTTCCTTTGAAATGTCATCAATTACTGTGTTATATTCTAATAAAACAAAGAGGATATCGTCCTCTGACTAAGGAGCTTGATTGTTTTCACGATGATTGTAATAAATATGATTTGATTTCCCATGCTTGTTTAGGCTAATAGTATTAAGTTCTCGGTTGTGTTTGACAATGAGCACAATTGAGGAGTGATTGATATAAAAAGTTATCACCCTTGATTTTTTCAAATATGGACATTTCAGACTGAGTACACAACAACTACAGTAAACGGGTTCTGATTCTCCCCCAATATTTAGTTGAAGGTTTCTGGACTATTACTCCTTGTGGACTTGTCATGTAGTTTTCGATGCATTTATTTTCATATTAGATACTATTTTTACACACATGGAACTAGTTAGGTATGGTACAACTGTTTGTAGACAAATTGTTGGTATCCCAACGAGAATGAAATGTGCATCTTTTGTCGAAGATTTGTTTTTGTATTGTTATGAAAGAGATTTCATACTTAGTCTTTTACCATATACTTTTAGGCAGCTGTAATCGAAGCCTTTTAATATACCTCTTTGTACCTGGATGATATATTGAACAAGTACAACCCTTTCTTTTCTACTAGGGTTAATACATGTACTATCTTTTCTAAAGAACTTCAACTCAACAAAGCTAATATCATACTGTATTTTCTTTACTCGATGTACATCTCTCGATTGAAACTAAGAAATAATCAGCAAACTGTATGACATGAGAGATATTATCAATTCTTCATTGTTATTTATCCCCATTCAGACAGGGCTGTTTTCCGATCAGTTTCCTATGGAGTTCATGCTTCTCAACTTATTCTTTTTGCTAGAGCTTGTAGTCGAGATGAGGACTTCAGTATTCGTCATCTTTGTATAACTAAAAATCTACTCCGTTAAGATAACGTTACCAAAGTAAACAGGTGTAAAATTAGACAGGAAATGTAACTTTCACAGAACACATGCAACCAAAGGCACACATGCAAGGCAAATAACAATTACAAGAAAAATGAAAGCTAAGTGTGAGACACCACAAACACAAACATTTGAATCTCTTAGGATAAAAATGAGGTATAAACCAGGTTCTAGGGTGCACCAAACCGCTCGCTTACCCTATTGTCATTCCAGTATTTAAAACGAGTATGTAGTATGCAAATCAAGAAATACCTGTCAGGCAATATCGATTAGGCAGTATTAATATGCAATATAATTATAACACACAAATAATCATGTATTATGCATATACAAAATAAAAAGCCATAAAGCAAGTACTCAATGATTTTGCTGGGTGTCAGAGTAGCAATGGAATAAACCATTAAGGGCACAACAAGACAATACTGAAGACAAATATCAAACGTTACCGTCCTTTAAGGATTAGGTAGACGTCATCATAGGGGCACAATATTTCCGGCCCTTGTTCAATCAAAGAGAAAAGCAAAGTGGCAAACTGAAAATGGGTAAATCACTAAACATGCGGTTTGTTGCAAAATGATAAGGTGACAACCTCCTTTGATAAGCCTTTTAACAAGTTTGTAACAAAATGAGTGCATATGTACTTAGAGTTTTTAACTGTGTTTGTCGGGGCCTCATATTCCCTGATTTTGAATAGGAATTTCGATAGATTATTACCAAGCGCATCACTTGTTATCGATGTGTATATTTAATAAATGATCTTTTACTAGATTCATTCTATAGATAAAGAATAAGTTGTTTTGGCTTTTATTTCATCAAAATCCATCAAGTATTAAGAAAGTTATGATTTTATGCTAATGAACATGATGAAGGACGTGCATATAACGTGGAAGCGAACTCGCGGAAGTAAATTATTAGTGCCGGACAGTAGTATAGAGAGTGGGGGTACCAGGCCAGTTCCCCCCCCCCCCCCCGCGGGGCACGAGAAAAAAACTAATGAAATAAGCCAGTGGGGACTCAGGCGTAACTCTCATTCACACCAAGATCTAAATGTAAGTCACGCCTAAATCAACACCAACATATTTCAACATAACATTTGCAACTCATTAACATAACATTTGCAACTCGTTAAGCAAAGTCAGACGGAACCGGACAGTAGTCTTAATCATCGCTCTGCATATCATTTTTTACCATGGAGTATTTTATTTTCCTACACTTTTCTATTTTGTATTTCAGTTCAAGAAGCTCTTCTCTGTTTCCGGCCAGCTCACGTTCATAATTATCCATTTCAACCAGCAGTCGTCTTTTTTAGTATCCATAAAATCATATGAACTACTTCATATTCTACTTGGAGTTGTTTACCTCTTATCAAATCTCTTTTATATTTATCTTTTAAATGGTTAAGTTTTCTGCAAACCTTTTCTAATCTTTCTTGTTCCATTATATATTAATACTATATATAATTATTTTTAAACCCTTGAATGCTACTCAACTATTAAAATTAACATCTATCATACTCTATCATGGTATGTTTTACTTGTATGCTAACGTATCTTGTCCGTTATCTAGTATGTACCGTTTATCATCATAAGCTGATAAACTTTTTTATTTATTGCATAGCTGCTTATGTTATGCTTTTGTGATCTAATAACTTTCATCTCATGGTGAGCTTCTGTTGCCGTAAACAAAATCTTTTTGTAATCGTCATGTGCTATCTGTTTTTTAACAACACACTTTTTAACACCCTTACATTTCTTTGCACTAACCTCATTATCTAGCACATACGAATATAGTTTACTCCGCAACCCAGCAAATTCAACAATGGGTATTCCGCAAGTTTCATCTTTCATCTTGCCAATAACCTTTTTATTATCATTTTAAGGAAACTGACTTTTTGGATCATAATCACAATTATCAAACAGTTCTTTATGCTTGTAAAAGTCTGCATACACATCTTTTGTTTTTATTTCATAACACAAGGAATCGGTATCAGTAAATAATAACTTAGCTTTTCTATCATATTTGTTTTTGATATAGTTGTAATGGAAATCATACATCAAATATTTTGACAAGTCTAAAATACACATGCCAACATAACAAGGAAGATTTAAAACTAATCGTTCTTTTATTCTGTTTATGGCAAATACATTTTCATTAAACATTTTACAAAAAATAAATGAAGGTTTTGCTGCATATTTTAAGAGAACCTCCTCATCGTGAGTCAATTTAACATTAATTATTTTTCTCAAATTTTCCATAGTTTTACCAAAAACTGAATTGTTCATCAGTTTGAAGAAATCCTTTTCAAAAGCATTTTTACCAGCTGTTCGCTTGGCAGTATTAAAGTCTATGTATGTTTTCAACAACTTTGATTCGTCGAACTGTAGTATTCGGTGTATTTTTGTTACCTTCAATCCAAGCTTTTTATACAATTCTAAGTTTCTAAAATGCACGACATACTTTTCTTTATTTTTCAACGTCGTAACAAGTTCATTAACATTACAATGCCCTAAATTAAACTTTTGTTTTAAATTTGTTCAATAGTCTGACAACCACTTATCTTTGATATTTAAACTTTCCGGGGCAAGAGTGTCACAAAATGTCACGGGTAGAGCGTACTGGTCGTATATAGCTCTTGTATCGGTTACACCCAAAATCTATTGTTCGAGTTGAAACAATTTCACCATATTCATGATCTATTCATGTAACACGTAAAAGCGTGCACATTTTAAGTGGCCGCCAGAGAGGCCGTGTCATAAGTTTAGTTTTGTGCTAATGCATGTAAACGTATAGGTAAATTTTCCTTAAACGGCAAAATTGTATAAGGGGCCTCTCGTGTTGATTCAATACTGTAGATTTAGCCACGTTTGTCACGGACTGAACGGGGGAAATAATGATTTGGGCGTAATGTTTGCTATAAATGCCATTGTCTTCTAGCTATCGCCGGGATAATCGATAGTACTTTGTTGGAACAGAGATTGGACGGCAAATTTCACAGGCAACATGTGGTTAGTAGTTTTATTAAACTTTTATCGTATATTTGTATTCAGTGGGCGGCGCCATCTTGTTTGGCGGTTACGACATCCGGTTAGCATTGATGTTTCTCAAACATAACTTTAGACTAGCATATAATTTGAAGTGACTTTATTAGATGTAATTATGGTAATTGATCATTAATTGTAAAACAATATTAATTTGATAACAGTGGATAATAGGTGCATTAATTAACGTTGGCGTATAATTCAGTGATTGTAATACACGATTGTTAACATTAGTTAACAATGAGATGAGTGACAAGAATAAATGCGTGCATGCATAACTCAGTGAGTGTAATATATGAGTAATTTGATCATGTTTATATTACATGTATTAAGGGCATTGATTAACAGCGACGTACATAGCGTATACATGGCGTTGTAGAATATGTATACATTGCTACTAATCATTAGTACAGCTTACATATATTGATTGAATAATGATTTGTTTGGGTAATGATAATTATGCAAGATTGTTATGTTTGTCAACCGACATCTAAAACGTATGTATAATTACAGCCTAAGCCATCCAGGGTTGGAAATAAGCCATCCAGGATATAAGCCATCCAGGATATAAGCCATCCAGGGTTGGAAATAAGCCATCCAGGATATAAGCCATCCAGGATATAAGCCATCCAGGGTTGGAAATAAGCCATCCAGGATATAAGCCATCCAGGATATAAGCCATCCAGGGTTGGAGTAAGCCATCTAGGTTTGGATATCCAGGAGTGGAGCTAAGCTTCCACGAATAACGTTACAAGCGGTGGAGACGGTCCCCGTACCTGCGCAGCCAGGTTTTACTAACGACAACCCCCGGGACACAAGGTGGGCCCGTTACCAGTCCTCACTGGAGGAATATCATTCACAATCTCAGTGGAGATTAACTATCATTGCATCGCGTCATCAACCCTTACAGAAGGCATTTGATGACAATCATCCATTGAATTCGCGCATCATCATCTTCATGAGCTCTCGCGCATCACAGTTATCGCGCTAGATCAACATTGTTATAGATTTAACAACACTTTAGTGTCTTAGACTTTCAGTATTTATAACAATACTAAGAACGTCTTAAACGTTCAGGAGAACATTCTTTTCATAGTTCATTTGTGTATTCGCTTGTTTTTTTAGATAATTGTATATATATTAAACATATTTTAAAAGTTGCATTAAATTTATGTAAATGCATTCACCGTCATTGATTCTTTCCTGAGTTAGCCCAACCACTAAGGTCATCCTGTGACAACTGGTGTCAGAAGTGGGATTTTGGGCGACTACGGAGGGAAAGAATCAATAAGTGATCTTTATTATGATATACTAAATCTCTACTTATTATTTTAGAATTGTGTACCACCCTCTGATCCATCAAGGCGACTGTCGACGATCACGGCCACAGCTTGGAAGACAAGTCAAGACACGACAAGGGTAGGGTGAGTCCAAACTGTTGTTTTGTCCGTTCTTTCCTTGGCGCGAGGTCGCAGTGGTCTACACGAGTGGGTCTGAGGCACTTTTGCTCAATAATTTGGGTGTTTGTTTTACCTCCCTTGATATACACATAGTATCCAATTAGGTTGGCGAACAAGACGTTCTACTCATGTTGTGACACTCGAGTATACTTTTATTAATGGGAGAAGTAAATATACATGTACATGTTATGCACATTTCTATGATGGTTTAAGGTTTATGTCCAATATCAAATATAGATATTTTATGTAGTGTATATGTTTTGTGGAAGCTAGATACTATCTATACATAACCGTTAGTAGTTAGCGCTAGTACAAATGTGTATGTAACTTGTCCTATGATGATGCCCAGGTATTTACTGAGGACACAGTGACTTACCATTAGTAGTTAGGTGAGTAGAATTATTAGTGACGTGTGTATTGTAATTATTGTAGTTAGTAGTCCACAATGTCCATAGACATGACGTCCATAAAGGATCTTACGGAAATGGGAAAGGAGTTAGGGTATGCTGGAGAGGAGCTTAGAACCTTTGTTAAAGACGAACAGGCTAGGGAAAGGGAATTTAGACTTAAGGAAAGAGAATTAGCAAAGCAGGAAAGAGATGAAGAAAGTAGACTAGTTAAAGATAAGCTAGAAGTAGAAAGTAGAATAGCTAAAGAGAAGCTAGAATTCGAAAGTAGGTTAGCTAAAGAGAAGCGAGATGAAGAAAGTAGACTAGCCACAGAGAAGGTAGAATTAGAAAGTAGACTAGCCACAGAGAAGCTAGAATTAGAAGCTAGGTTAGCTAAAGAGAAGCGAGATGATGATAAAGAGAAGGTAGAATTAGAAAGTAGAATAGTAAAGGAGAAGCAAGAGTTAGAACATGAGAGGTTCGAAACAGATGGTAGACTAGCTAAGGCTAAGATGATAATGGAAAGGGAGCAAAAAGAGTTTGAGCATAAGTTAGCTTTAGAGTTGGAAGCAGCTAAGACACATAGTAAGGAAAGTAAAACTGAAGGGAAAGATAGTTATTCTGGGAAGTTAAAAGGTTCGAAGTTACCATACTTTGATGCTGACAAAGATAACATGGACAGTTACTTGTTACGGTTCGAGCGTTATGCTGAGTTACAGGAATGGACCAAAGATAAGTGGGCAGTTCATTTAAGTGCGTTATTAAGAGGCAAGGCCTTAGATGTATTTTCTAGATTACCTAGTGTAGATGCTCTTGACTATGACAAGTTAAAGGATGCTCTTTTAAAGAGATTTGAGCTAACTGAAGAAGGTTTTAGAAAGCGGTTTAGAGCTTGTCTGCCTGAGAAAGGCGAGTCATTTATTCAGTTTATTAGTAGGTCTAGAAATTACTTAGATAGGTGGTTAGAGTTAGGGAAGGTAGCGCAGACTTATCAGGGCCTCATAGATTTCTTGTTGCGGGACCAGCTATTCAATGTTTGTAGTAGAGATCTGTTCTTATTTCTTAAAGAAAGAAAACTAACTAATGTAAATGAAATGGCAACTCAAGCAGATCAGTTTGCCGAGGCTAGAGGTGGAGCTCATAATGTAGTGTCGAAAGACAGAACGTTTAGAGATAGGCAAGGGGACGATCATAAACAGAAAGGCCAGAGTGGAAACTATAGAGGTGGAGGTAGTTCGATGGGTTCTAGAGGAGGTAGCAATAGTGGTAACATAGGTAGACCTTTTATTCGTTGTCGTCACTGTCATGGGAATCATGCTTCACATGAGTGTAGAAAAGCGGTGAAAGTGTCCGCTGTCGTAGACAATTTTAGTGACACTAGTAGAGTGGACAACAATGTAGGGAGTCAGAACCAAGGTTTTAACAACCCATGGAATTTCGGTAGAGGTAGAGGTGGTCAAAACCGAGGTAGAGGTAGAGGCAGAGGTAGTAATAGTCCGGTTATTAAAACCGAGAGTAGTAGCTGTTGTGTTAAAGCGGATGGTGTAATGGCGAAGATCGGAACATGTCTCTTTCCGTATGCAAATCTTCCAACGGCAGATGGTAGAGTGAATGGCACGGACGTAATTGTAATGAGGGATACAGGTTGTACAGGTGTGGTAGTTAGGCGTAGTTTAGTTACGGATGACCAGTTGGTAGGTAAACAGTCACCGTGTATGTTGTTAAATAAATCGGTAGAGCACGTGCCAATAGCGAGAATAGATGTAGATACACCTTTCTTTAAAGGGACTACAGAGGCACTATGTATGGATGACCCGATGTATGATTTAACGATAGGGAACATAGATGGTTCAGCACTTCCGGTAATGTCCGATTTTAGAAGTAGCATAAGTAATGCCGTAGAGACTAGAGCGCAGGTTCAGAAGCAAGCTCAGGCTTATAGAAAATTAAAGGTTCCTGCAGCCGTAGGTGACATATCTAAAGCGGAGTTTATAGAAGCACAAACTCAAGACGAGTCATTAGGTCCTTGTAAGGTGAAGGCCAAGGATGGTGTAGTGAAGAAGTGTAAAGGGTCCGGTAGTTGTAAGTTTGTACATAAGAATAGGTTATTGTACAGAGAATTTGAAGATAGTGGTAGTAGACAGTTTCACCAATTAGTGGTACCTACCCAGTATAGAACGACAGTGCTTAAGGTAGCTCATGAGTCGATTATGGGAGGTCATTTAGGCGTAAAGAAAACGTCAGATAGAGTATTGGCAGAATTTTATTGGCCAGGCGTTAGTGGAGATGTAACTAGGTATTGTAGGTCCTGCGATGTATGCCAAAGGACAGTACCAAAAGGTCGAGTGACCAAAGTACATTTAGGTCAGATGCCACTGATAGATACACCATTTAAGCGGGTAGCCGTAGACATAGTTGGACCAATTTTTCCAGTGTCGGATAGGAAAAATAGGTACATTTTGACCATGGTAGACTATGCAACTAGGTATCCGGAGGCAGTAGCATTGCCCTCAATTGAAACTGAGAGAGTAGCTGAGGCATTAGTTGATATGTTCAGTAGGCTAGGTGTACCAGAGGAAATGCTGACTGATTGTGGGTCACAGTTTACGTCAGAACTTATGGCTGAAGTAAGCAGGTTATTGTCTTTGCGTCAAATCATGACAACACCATATCACCCTATGTGTAACGGGTTAGTCGAACGATTTAACGGGACGTTAAAGCAAATGTTACGGCGTATGTGTACCGAGAGACCCAAAGATTGGGACAAGTATCTCAATGCTTTATTGTTTGCATTTAGAGAGGTTCCACAAGAGAGTTTAGGATTTTCACCGTTTGAGTTATTGTACGGTAGGTCAGTTAGAGGTCCCATGAGGATTCTTAGAGAGATGTGGGCAGGTGAAGTAGATAGTGATGAGGTTAAGACTACATATCAGTATGTTTTAGATCTGAAGGAGAAACTAGAGGAGACTTGTAAGATAGCTCAAAGTCAGTTAGTTAAGGCAAGTACCAAGTATAAACGGTACTATGACCAGAAAGCTAGAGCTAGGAAGTTTAAGATAGATGACCAGGTGTTACTGTTACTCCCGACCGACAATAACAAGTTGTTATTACAATGGAAAGGTCCGTTTTACGTTAGAGGGATAGTGAACACTATGGATTACCGTATCGAGATAAACGGAAAGTTAAAGACCTTTCATGCGAATATGCTGAAAGAGTATATCAGTAGAACCGATAATGTGCAACAAGGGGTGTTAACCGTAGTTAATGTTGCAGTTATTGAGGATAGTGAGGAAGACAGTAGTGAGGACACTAGTCCCATGTATTTTCCCACTAGTGTAGGTAGGGAGACAGCAGCCGATGTAGACATATCGGGCATGCTTAGTGTAGAGCAGCAACGAGAGATGGGTAGTTTACTCTCGGAGTTCAGTGATGTCTTGTCCGAAAACCCGGGGCAGACAGATGGAGTGCAACATGATATTGTACTCACATCAGGGGAACCAATTAGAATTAAGGGGTATCCCATTCCATTTCACTCCCGATCAATTGTTGATGAGGAGGTGAAAGACATGTTGAAATTGGGTGTCATCGAACCTTCAAACGCCCCATTTTCATCCCCAGTCGTACTTATTAAGAAGAAAGATGGGTCAATTCGATTCTGCATCGATTTTAGGCAGCTCAATAAACGTACCATCTTTGATGCAGAGCCAATGCCTAATATTGAGGAGGTATTCTCTAAACTTGCGGGATATTCGTATTTCTCCAAGTTAGACCTCAGTAAAGGTTATTGGCAAGTCCCACTTTCAGACCGAGCTAAAGAGATGACCTCCTTCGAAACTTCGCAAGGACTTTTTAAGTTCAAGGTCATGCCCTTTGGTCTCGTAAACGCCCCAGCAACATTCTGTAGGTTAATGAGGAAAGTCCTGAAGGATTTGTCCAACACAGACAGTTTTGTAGATGACATCCTGGTGTTTACAACAACATTTGAAGACCATATTAAGGCTCTACGTAATCTGTTGGAACGGCTACGCCGGTTTAAACTGACTGCAAAACCTAGCAAGTGTCACATAGGTTACGCAGATATAGAGTGTCTGGGTCATGTTGTCGGGAGGGACCAGAAATTGAAACCCAACCCCGACAAGGTTAAGGCAATTCAAGAAGCACCAAGACCCGAGACAAAGAAACAAGTTAGGTCATTTTTAGGGTTAGCGGGTTTTTACAGGAAGTTTATTCCAAACTTTTCGGCTATAGCTGCACCTTTGTCAGACTTGACAAAGAAAGGTCAACCCAATAGGATAACTTGGGGGGAAAGCCAGGAGCGAGCTTTTGTCTCTTTAAAGGGGCGTCTGGTCAAAACCCCAATACTAAAATTACCTGAACTTGACCAGGAGTTTATCCTCAGAACGGATGCCTCCGATATCGGGGTGGGTGCAGTCCTACTGCAAGAGCAAGATGGGTGTAGTCTCCCCGTGGCTTACGCAAGTCGGAAACTATTACCCCGGGAATGTAACTACTCTGTTATCGAAAGGGAATGTCTTGCAGTAGTGTGGGGTGTCAGTAAATTCCACCGATATGTTTTTGGTAAGGAATTTGTCTTGGAGACTGACCACCAACCGTTAGCTTATATGAATAAAGCAAAGGTAGCTAACAGTAGGTTAATGAGGTGGGCACTGACTCTGCAGCCTTACCGGATGAAAATTAAAGCGATCCGAGGAAAGGACAATATTGGGGCAGACTATTTAAGTCGCCGCACATAATGACCGGTTTAATACAATAGTGTATTGCAGTGTATTGTACAATAGTAGTATATGTTACGACAGGGTAGTGTACAATTGTAGAATAGTGTTGAAATTGTAATTACATGTTATAGTTAGGTTATAACTGCAGTGGTAATAGTTAACATACTCAAGCGATTGAGCGATCAGCTTGTACGTGTTGTCGCTCGTTTGCTCAGAAGAATTAATAGTTTCTTAACGTGTAAATATTAATTATCATTTTGTTGAATTTTAAAAGTGTAGCACTTTCTTTAAGTGGGGAGATGTTGTCACAAAATGTCACGGGTAGAGCGTACTGGTCGTATATAGCTCTTGTATCGGTTACACCCAAAATCTATTGTTCGAGTTGAAACAATTTCACCATATTCATGATCTATTCATGTAACACGTAAAAGCGTGCACATTTTAAGTGGCCGCCAGAGAGGCCGTGTCATAAGTTTAGTTTTGTGCTAATGCATGTAAACGTATAGGTAAATTTTCCTTAAACGGCAAAATTGTATAAGGGGCCTCTCGTGTTGATTCAATACTGTAGATTTAGCCACGTTTGTCACGGACTGAACGGGGGAAATAATGATTTGGGCGTAATGTTTGCTATAAATGCCATTGTCTTCTAGCTATCGCCGGGATAATCGATAGTACTTTGTTGGAACAGAGATTGGACGGCAAATTTCACAGGCAACATGTGGTTAGTAGTTTTATTAAACTTTTATCGTATATTTGTATTCAGTGGGCGGCGCCATCTTGTTTGGCGGTTACGACATCCGGTTAGCATTGATGTTTCTCAAACATAACTTTAGACTAGCATATAATTTGAAGTGACTTTATTAGATGTAATTATGGTAATTGATCATTAATTGTAAAACAATATTAATTTGATAACAGTGGATAATAGGTGCATTAATTAACGTTGGCGTATAATTCAGTGATTGTAATACACGATTGTTAACATTAGTTAACAATGAGATGAGTGACAAGAATAAATGCGTGCATGCATAACTCAGTGAGTGTAATATATGAGTAATTTGATCATGTTTATATTACATGTATTAAGGGCATTGATTAACAGCGACGTACATAGCGTATACATGGCGTTGTAGAATATGTATACATTGCTACTAATCATTAGTACAGCTTACATATATTGATTGAATAATGATTTGTTTGGGTAATGATAATTATGCAAGATTGTTATGTTTGTCAACCGACATCTAAAACGTATGTATAATTACAGCCTAAGCCATCCAGGGTTGGAAATAAGCCATCCAGGATATAAGCCATCCAGGATATAAGCCATCCAGGGTTGGAAATAAGCCATCCAGGATATAAGCCATCCAGGATATAAGCCATCCAGGGTTGGAAATAAGCCATCCAGGATATAAGCCATCCAGGATATAAGCCATCCAGGGTTGGAGTAAGCCATCTAGGTTTGGATATCCAGGAGTGGAGCTAAGCTTCCACGAATAACGTTACAAGCGGTGGAGACGGTCCCCGTACCTGCGCAGCCAGGTTTTACTAACGACAACCCCCGGGACACAAGGTGGGCCCGTTACCAGTCCTCACTGGAGGAATATCATTCACAATCTCAGTGGAGATTAACTATCATTGCATCGCGTCATCAACCCTTACAGAAGGCATTTGATGACAATCATCCATTGAATTCGCGCATCATCATCTTCATGAGCTCTCGCGCATCACAGTTATCGCGCTAGATCAACATTGTTATAGATTTAACAACACTTTAGTGTCTTAGACTTTCAGTATTTATAACAATACTAAGAACGTCTTAAACGTTCAGGAGAACATTCTTTTCATAGTTCATTTGTGTATTCGCTTGTTTTTTTAGATAATTGTATATATATTAAACATATTTTAAAAGTTGCATTAAATTTATGTAAATGCATTCACCGTCATTGATTCTTTCCTGAGTTAGCCCAACCACTAAGGTCATCCTGTGACAAAGAGGATAATCATTATGCAAGTCATGCAGTTTCTCAGGATACTCAATATCGCACTCAACAATGTAATTTGATTTTCCTTTTTCAAACTTATCAACCGACTTGAAGTTGCCAGTAGGTAACGGTTGGCCCAACCATGCAAGTTATTAGCATCGAGATATATTATGTACTTGCTTTCTTTTTTCTTGTCATAGTTTTTCATATATTTATTGTTAGCCTGTGAATATCTGTTTGCAATATAACTCGTACCGCCTCTTAATCCTTTTTCCACAAACAAATATTGATAAATATCAGTTATTAAATCAAGTTGGATACCAGTCATCTTAAGGCATGCAACCCAGGCTAATCTAGGACTACTGAAGTAATGACAAGGATCTAATTTGTAATACTCAATGCACATTTTTCTAAACATTTCAAAAACATCTATCAGCAACAGCACATCAGTCTTAAGATACAAATCATGATATTCTCCCATATTTTTAATCTTAAATGTTTTCCATATTTTTTTAGCATGATCATAATCTACATCTGAAATGTGCTCATCATTTAATTGAGAATAAAAGCTATCTCTGCCGGGTAACTTAGTATCCTTCAAGCGTTCAAAACTGTTCATGAAATCATAAGGATAAACGCCTTTTCGTTTTTATTAATTCTAGCTTGTCGCCAGAGTATTCCTGAGAGGTGTATTGAAACGAAGGGATGTTTTTTACTAAATTTTCTAATGATTTAGACATAAACTGAAAACTGTCAATAAACACCAAACTTTGTCCTAACATAGAAGCCATGTACTTTTCCATGTTATTTGGTATAACATTTATGTTTCGTTTAAACTTTCCGATGTGTTGCATTATAAAGTAAGAATCATATCCTTTCAAGTTATGAAACACAACAGGTATTTTTCTAGTCAACCTGAAATTAATATTTCATATGTCATGAGCGCTTCCTCTATACTCTCCAGTTGTATGGCAATGGTCTCTAACTTTTCTGATTGAGTTTTTGTATGCCACTGTATAACCCGCGTCACCTTTTTTGAGAGTTGTTGCAAAACCATTACCACAAATATGACATGATTTAGATTTTTGGAATCTAGCTTCTTCTTCCTGTGACATTACTAGATCTTTTTTAAAGTTTGCATTCATAGTTTTTTTGCACCACTTTTCTTCTTCTATCATTTTTTCTAAAAACTTGTAAACAGCATTTGGTCCTCTATACGTTACAACTGGTTTTTAATATTGATCATCATAACAACAAACAACCTTATATCCATAACCGCAATCAGTATGCTTTTGATATGCTTCCGTATGTGGTTTTTTAGGATTGTTTGATACTGAAGAAATACTTTCGGTTACTGCTTCAAAATCAGCATATATAACAAACGGAACCATTAGCTGTCTGTCGTAGTTTTTAAACTTAACTTGTTCATCTTTGTTTGGCATCTCTACTGCTTGCTTATCATTAAGTGAAAGACAAACAGGTTTATATTTTTTCCAGAACTCTTTCTAATTTAAAGCACTGCAAGCATGTTTTACAAAACCATTTTCTTTCCTTGTGTGCTGTTTGATTATACATCAAACTGTTAAAATCTTTTATCCATACATAATGATTTTTTTCTTTTTCAGTAATTAAAAGCATATCACATGTTTTTTCTGCTTTATTTTTTGAAATGTACAAAGGGTATACTTGATTATTTTCATATCCAAATATGTTAAAACAAATGTTGTTTTGTTTTTCTATTTTTGGGATTTGTTTGATAGTAACAGGAAATGTTATTCCTTTCACTAATATGCTTTTTATTCTTTGTTATCCTTTGTGGTTTGATATTGGCAGGACATTCATAAGCCAAATGGCAACATCTGAAGCATTCGTTATCTTTTTCATTTTTTATATTTATTAATCATTTTTTAGAATTAGCAAGTGCTTTTGGTAAATCCAAATAAGAGCTACCTCGTAAAAGCTTATACTTTATTCGATTTATATAGTGTGCGTCTAGTGTCTCAATTACCCAACCACTTCCCTCCCGAAGCCAATTTCCAATTCTATTTATAATTTCTTCCTGTGCTTTGTCTAATGCTTCTGATATTTGATTTTTGTTTAATATTACTACAGCCTTTGAGGCAAAGTAAGCTGTTTTGTATATAATATCAAAACCTCTTTTATCATCCGGTACTTTTTTTTTAAAAGTAAGTTTAACATCAATGCTTAATTTAAATCCACCTGTTCTTTTTAGTTCTGCTTTTAGAAACTTTACAGCAGGAGTGTGTACTTTTTGTAGTTGAACGACCGGGTCATTACTTAAATAACCGTCTACTTTAAAAACCTTGCTATACTGTTTTGGGGATGTTTTAATTTCTCGGATACTCATAATATAATATTACATGAGATTATTTCTTTAAGCCCCTATTAATTAATTAATTAATTAAATAACATTCTTTTATTTAATATTTTCACTCTCGTCGGCGTCCTCTCGATATCCTCGTCGGCGTCCTCATCGATATCCTCGTCGGCGTCCTCATCAGTATCCCCGCCGGCGTCCTCATCGGTATCTTCATCG
The DNA here is from genome assembly GCA_037043455.1 of Cyrtodaria siliqua. Classification (NCBI taxonomy): domain Eukaryota; kingdom Metazoa; phylum Mollusca; class Bivalvia; order Adapedonta; family Hiatellidae; genus Cyrtodaria; species Cyrtodaria siliqua. Next base: position 414,112 of record JAWPHD010000339.1, read on the forward strand.
GTAACCTCATAAACATGTTCATTGGTGTCTTCGTTAGTAACCTCTTCCAAGAGGAGAGCATCTATTTCATTATCCAGAAGAATGTCTAAGTATCTCCGAAAGCATTTTTCCTCAAGAACTCTATTATCTATCATCTGACTTGTTTTTACATGATATTTGCAGTATTTATCAAAATCAACAGATTCAAGATCACCTCCAGCTGCCAGTGATTTTATTTTTATCCTGTATTTGCAATAGGTTATAAACTCGTCTTTATCAAACAGTTCTGCATCAATCATTTCTTTTAAACTTTCGACAAACGTTTCAAAGCCCTCGTAACATCCGATATCAGTATTAATCACATGAGGTTTTTCTAGATTGCTGATTAGATTATCTCCGAACAACTCAACATTTTCAGACATGACTTTTAATTGTGTTTCATTAAAAATCTTAATTTCTTTTTCTGCTAGATCTGTGAGAAGCTTTACAGCATCATTGTACTCAATATCAGATTTATCATCCAATCTGTCTTAAAAGCTGTAATATCATCTGACAATCGTTGCATGTGAACTGTCTCAAACTCTTTGATAAGTTCATTTGTCTCAGTTAAAAGAGTTTGCTCGTAAGCATCTACTTTCTCATAAACCTTCTGTTCCTCTTCAAAATGTTTTCTTTCTTCTTCTGCATAACTGTAAATACTCATATATTAAAGATTATATTATTTTACTCAACTATACATAATAATTTCAATTCCTTGGCTAAGTAAAACATCACAGTAGGCAATAAAAGAAACTTCGTATAAAGTTGGAGGGTAACTGGTTGCCTCTGAAATTTGTTTCGAGCACAAAGAAGGTAGTTTGTTTCTATCTCTTTTTTTTATTTTCCATGACAGTTTTAGTTGTTTTACCATTGTTATGATTCTTTCTGTCAAATCTTGAAAGTTTGAAAACATTATTAACTCTTTTTCAAGTTTAATTCATATCTTCAAAATCAATAGTTTTTGCATGTTCCGTTTGATCTTCCTTAAAATTGTTGATTTCAATTTCTACTTCTTCCATTTATATAATTACATAAGATAATATTTCTTTAAGCCTATATTTTAAAAATATAATTCTATATTATAATATAATGAATTGCAAATATTGTGAAAGAGTTTTTAGATATTATTGATCCTCCCAAGGTGTGCTCAGATTGCATCTTATTTTACATGACTGATAAAAAGAAGCTTTGTAAATATTGTACCAGAGCCAAGCTGTGTTACAAGTGTACTTACGCAGGTATAAATTGTAACGATACTTGTGAAGTTTTCGATAACGAGCGTGTTTGCCTTAATTGCGGCACTCACAATGACTACAATCTTATTGCAGGTTACAATTACAGCCGAAAGAAAACTATTTACCACAGAAAGTACCATTTAGATAAATACTTGAAAGCATTTGATTTGTCTTCTGCAAACAGACAAAGATTTGAAGATTTGTTTTACAAAATTGTAAAGATTTTGGATCAAATAGAAGGTCGAAAAAGATCAATCAAATTTGAATACATTTTTCAGAAAATATTTAAAATATTAAAAATAGAAAAAGAAACATAACCGATTAAAACAAAATCAACCAGAGAAAAATACGATAGGATATGGAACAAGTCGAATTACGACTGGATGCCATGACTGTTTAACTTGAACAGATGCTCCCGCGGGGTATCTCTACCAGCCTAATTTCCATTAAGCTTGAACCTTTTCATATACATTTCCAGAGGTTCTGTAAAGTTGTCATTGTTTTGAATTTCTAATATTTTATTAAAGACAATCCTAATTATCTCCTCGTCATTTTCTAGTCCTGTGGTTGTTTGGACATATGATATAAGTTGTTTGAAACTCCTATGATGTGTTTTTAACAAAGTCTTTTTTTCTGCTATTCTTGTTTTGCTTGCAAAAACCGGAACTACTGGAGGTACTGCACCAACTGCAGCCACGAAAACAGGAATTGCCGGAACCAATGCCAATACAGCAGTACAACCAATTATTCCACTAACAATTTGTAATGTTGTGTTTATAATACCGCACAATTTATAACTGCGTCTGTATGCAGCCACAAGCCGCGTCAAATGATCAATTAATTCTTCTTTGGTTTTATGTATAATTACAGTTAGACAATAATTGAATTAAGATATTTAGAAAATAGTTGCTCATGTTCTTTGGATGATATTTTACCTATTTTTAGTAATTCATCAATTATGCTAATACCTTTATCTATCAGCCGTGGACTATTATTTCCTGATTCGATACTCCCGCATACTAACTCTAGATCACCTATCAAATCATTAGGACTATTGTCATATTCAACATCAACACAACCTCCTAAAATCTTCTTGAACTTTGAAGAACCTTTGTGAATTGGCAAACCAGATAATTTTGTTAGTTCCTTAAAAGCATTCTGAGACAGCTTTGAATAAGTTTTTTTATTATTGTAACGCTTTGTTATCAAGTCTATAAAATCATCATCTACATTTAGGCCTAACACAACTGCTTCTCCTAGTTTGGCAATAAGTTTGTGATGACCGACACGCTTGGGTAAATCAATTTGCAACATTCCGTAGTAGCCATCTTTGTCGACTTTGTAGGAATTTCTTTTTTGTTGCATCCCTTTGTCAGTCTTTTGTGCAGTTTCACTAGCTGCTCGAATTCGAATCCGCTCAGGCAACCTCCCTGTATAAAACCCCAGAGCATTTGCCTCATCTGCTTTTTCATTATAATCTTTTGTAAGTAAAGCTATCTTTTTTTCGACGCCATCGGGGTCCTTGAGTAATTTTGAATATTTAGATTTAGTCACACTTGTTGTCGTATTATTATACTTCTCCTTAAGTTTTTCTTCGCTGAGGTTGTTTATTTGTGTCTTTAGACCATTTATCTCGAGAATCATGTCCTTATATACTGCATCAGCCCTTTCAATATGTCTATCATATTCAGCTTTTCCTTCCATAATACCTGGTATCTGAGTTGGCATTGGCAAGTTATACTTATCAAGTACTTTTTTATTCATACCAGCATCCAAGTCAATATCATACACCGGTTTTTCTCCCCATTCTTTATCTTTTTTTTCTTTTTCTTCTTTTTCTTCTTTTTCTTCCTCGGGATCAATTGATGTACGTTTTTTTTTATTTCTGCAAATATGTCTGCCCCGGGTTCAGCAGCTTTTGACCTTAGCACTCTGTCTGAAGCACTTCTTAATTTTGGTTCCTTTATTGCCTGCTCTAGTTCCTCTTGGTAACTAGTCGGCGTTAGGTGTTTAGGATATACGGTTTGCTTGATAGCTGGTTTTTTAACGTGCGGCGGCGGTGGTAGTAGCGTTGGTGGCGACGGTGGCGGCGGCGATGGTGGCAGCGGTGGTGCTATAGCTCCGCGATCAGGCGGGGCAAGTAATTGTGGACGTATTGCCCCGGGAAGAAGAGCCAACTGTTGACGTATTTCTGGAAGGGTAATCAAATGTTCAGCTAGTCGCCTTGTTTGCTCTGTTATCTCGCTAGTTACAGGTTTAAATACTTCTATGTATAAATCACAACTAGCTCCTTTTTCTAGTCTTTTTCGGATATCTTTTTTCTTGTATTCTTTAACAAGCTCACTCGCTTTTCGCATTTAATCTGCTAATTTCTTTCCATTTTAACAAAGACATGTAATAATATAAGTTAGATTAAAATAAGATAAATTAAAATAAGTTAAGACAAGTATTATCCAAGCATTATTATAATGCAAATTCCAAACTATGATATGAAAACAGAAAACGGTAATTTTAAACAACTATGGAACTTTATGCCAGACTGTTGATTTAGAATGTTAATTTGTGATAATTCGGGATCTGGCAAAACAAACACATTAGTTCACATGTTGCTAAAACCTTTGGTTTACCACGATAAGATTTACTTGTTTGCTAAAAACAGTCCAAGTATCAGGTTTTGTCGCAAAAACTTGAAAAGATAGCAAAAAAGAATAAAATTCCAGTTGGGGACATATTAGAATGTTCGAATGATCAAGTTATCCATGTGGATACTTTAGATTCAGATAATCAGAAGATAGTCATTTTTGATGATTATGTTTGTGACCGCAACCAAAACGATATTATTAATTATTTTATCCAGGGAAGACACAACAATTGTTGTGTAATTTATTTATCTCAATCTTATTACAAAACTCCCAAAGACATTCGTTTGAACTGTTCTCATTACATCTTCTTTGCGACACCGCTTAATCGCGAGCTGGGTATGCTTTCCAACGAACAAGATGTCAGCAAAGATCAGTATAAAAAAGCGACTGACAAGCAGCAGTACAACTTTCTGTATCTTGATCGTCCGAGGAAGTTAGTCAAAAGAAACTTCACTGGTGAAATTTAATGTAATCATATTATATATAATGGGGCTTTTTAATGATCTTGGCGAGGAAGTTACTACTGGCAGTGTTAATATTACAAACTTTGGTATTGTGCTGTCTGAGTATGTTAAACAAAAACATTTGGTTAATTATCTTCACAAGGGTAAAACCAGGAAAATGTTTTAAGAAGTGATCTTAACATGAATAATAATAAAATCACCAATGTTGGTAATCCGGATAAAGCAGATGATGCAGCAACAAGGCAATATACTCAAAGAAGAATAACAAAAATCATACCTGATTATAATATTGATAAGATATCAGACATGATGAAAAATCTGACAACAGGTGTTGATGATAAACTTAGTCAAATACAAACAAAGCTACAAGCAAACCGTGAGAAAATGATTGAAATTCAAACCGGATTAAAAGATGAAATAAAACTTTTGGGTGATGCTTTAAAAGAGCTAGAAAAGAAAGATGTATTGGAAGAGAGTGAAAATTCAAGAAATTAAGTGAACAGATAAGATCTCGTGTTCAAAATATTAATACACGGATTTGAGAAATCAACAAACAAATGGTTGATAACAATGAACTTGAAACTGCTATTGCTGATGCTTCAAAATAAATGAGAACTGCTTTTACTACTGAAATAACTCAAATTAAAATATTAAATCAACAGATAAACACCAACGCCGCTGATATCAGCAAAGAATTTGAAGATATCAAAAAGAAAATGGTTGACGGTAAGTCGCTGGAGACTGCTTTGAGCAAACTCGCTGACACTGATAAACTTGAGACTGCTGTTGATGATGCTTCAAAGCAATTGAAAGCTGCTCAGGATGAAAGAAGCAAAGCTTTTGATGGTGAAATAGCTTTTCTTAAAGAACATAATCAAAAGTCTGATAGCCGGCACACAGGAGTTATTGGTATAATTGATGGGTTGAAAGTAAAAGTAGACTATTAAGTCGGATTCTACTTTTTGAATATACGATAGATGATGGAATGAGCATCATGCAAGATACTACTCGTTTCATACATAACTATGTATCATACCCGACGCAAAAACCACTTGAAAGAACCAAACGTGATGGTTTTCTCGCAGCGTTTACTTTTGTAGCCAATCCACTTATAAAAGGTGAAGACTATTATAAAACAGATCCTGTTTTAGAAATTCGTAATGAAGGTCGTTATGTATTTGAGATAGATTTTACTTACACGGGAGCAGATGTAGAAAGTTTCTTGTTTTTTACAGCAGTTGAGGGTAGAAAGTATCTTTACCCGATAATAAAACGTAAGAAACGAATATTAATAGAAACATTTGAATTATATCTCAAACAACCAGCACATATTATTTTACTCAACGCGATTATAGCAGCCGACACTACACACGTTTTCAATTTTGAAAAATCAAGTTATAAACTATTTTACATACCGGAATAATTAGTATTAACAAAAAATGTGCATCCTATATTATAAGGAACAAAACTTGTATTATCATCAGAAAAAGCGTCAATAATTAATAGCTCGAATACACCGAGTAATTTTACAACTGTATTTGACAGACCATTAATATTGGGTAAGAACAAACAGTATGGTATTGGACTCGATAAGATTAATTCCATGACTTACTCATGGTATAATATTAGTGAAGATTTTAATAATAAAGTGATAAGGTATCACAATGGAACAGATTGGAAAAGTATGATTTTTACAAATGGAAATAACATTACATAAAAGAAACATTGACTGTAAACAATGATTTAACTGATGACTCGCCTGTCCCGATACAAATTGAGCTTGATTTATCAAGTTTCAAATGTTTGGTTACCATCCATAATAATTTCATGCTTGATTTAAGAGAAACAAACTTTCACACCTTAATCGGGTTTGACAAAGATGCAGTTATTAGAGAAACTAAATTTGGAACTGTGACACCAAACATAACAAATTCTATTGATACATTGTATATCCACTGTGATTTGATAAGTAATTATATTGTTGATGGATCATACGGAGATGTTATTTATGAAATAAGTACAGCTGATCTTACGAGATCGTATCCTTTTAAAGATGAACCGATAAGAGTCGGATTCTGTGAAGTAAACAAAACGATCATTAACAGTGTTAATATTTACATAACCGACTTCTCCGGCAAAATTATTAATCTTAATGGTGTCCACACATCATTTCGATTTGTTTTGAAGGAATTAATGTAACAAAAGTTATATGGCACGTTTAAAAAAAGTTTATGACACTGGTACGGGAATATATACTCAAGTCGACCGATTAACTGGAGCTGGATATTTGACATTTTTTCAAAAGTTGGATCAAAAATATTTAGCGAGTCTGTGAAAACAGCAGGTAAGAAAGCATTAGAAACTGCTGGAAAATAAATCTTAGAAAGTGGTTCTAATAAACTTGGAGATGAAGTAGGAAAAATGGCTGCTGATAAATTAGTTTCAGTTATAAAACCTAAACCAAAAGGTGAGATAATGTTAAAAGAACTTACAAAGGCTGGTAACAAAAAAGAAGTTGTAGCTGAAACTGAAGAAGATGTAGCTGGGACTGAAGAAGATGTAAATGCAAAAATTAACAAATTACTATCCGGAAGGGGAATTCATGCAAGAATTAATTGATTAATAAAAAATAATCTAATTACTATTATATACAGATGTTTCGAAGTGATAAAAATAATACTAGATATGAACATGTACCTATTCAGTAGGATACTCCTATAGCACAACCAGGAAATGCTACCAGGCAAATGAAAAGTGGTTATCAGTTTACACTAAATGATAAAAGTTTTTACTTTGATTGGTATAACGCATATTTTGAAATTAGTTTTCGAGTAAACAAAGCCGCTTTCGCAGACGCTGACAGAATTGCTTTAATTAACGATGCAGCTTCACTGATTGATCAAATGCAAGTAAAGCAAAATGGAAAAATAGTTTTCGATGGAAATACCCTTCACAGATTTGTTAATGTCAAAAGCTTGCTTGAAATTTCTGACGATTATGCAAAAACAACCGGAACAAACGAATACTTTCATTTGGATAATACGGCTGCGGCAGAATCTCGAGATGATCAGGCCGGTTATAACCCAGTATTTACTTCTCGTCATGCTTTAATCATAACTAATCAAAAAGTTGACTCTATAATTCCATTTAACAAATATTCCTTCTTTCAAGGTTTGGAAACAAACATGCTTCCTCCTGGTCAGATTCAAATCAGCTTGCAACTGACAGATTATAATGTGCTAATTTTCAAATCAAGTGATGATGATGGTCGAGTAGTTATTAATAAATTAGTTTTGTGGATACCGAAAATGATATTTAACGACAGTCAACCATAAAACACAAAAACAAACACGCAAACAGACAAACGAAAAGGCAAAAGTAATAAAAAATGCATCACAAAAACAAAAGGGTTGACAATAGGGCTACCGCCTTGGAACGGTCAGTGGCAAAGTAGGCCACTGGGGGTTTAAACCGGTTCTAGGGTGCACCAAACCTCACACTTACCCTACTGTCATCCCATTAAAACAGGACAGTGTAAATAAAGAAATCCCCGCCATGATCTAATCTCTAACCAACAAGGCAGCATCAATAGGCAATATAAGTAAAACACAAATATGCTCGTGTAAATATAATACAAAACAACAATAGCCTAGAAAGCCACAATGAAGGTACTCAATGACTTTGCAGAAGCCAGAGCAGTAAGAGAATAAACCATTAAGGGCACGACAAGAAAGATCATGGACAAACATCAAACGCCACCGTCCCAATGGGCTTTAGGTAGGCGTCATCATAGGGTCCACAGCCTGTCCGGTCATCGTACAATTAAAGAGAAAAGCATAGTGGCGAACTGTAAAAGGGTCCACCACCAAGCATGCAGTACGTTGCAAAATGATAGGGTCATAACCTCTTTTGATAAACTTTTTAACAAGTTTAACAAAGATAGTATGAAAGTGATCATGACCTAGAATCTTACGAAGTTTATAAATCACATCACCATAGAAGTCAGGTTGTGATAGTCCTTGTCGCAGAAGAGTCCTTAAATTACTTTTATATTTGGAAAGAACATCAGGGTTACGATAATAAAATTTTGCAAAGGTTTTACGAAGTTTATGGTAACGGTAACCCTGATTGAGTAACTTTTTAGTTATACAAAGATTACGAATATTAAAGTCCTCAACTCGAGTACAAGCTCTAGAAAAACGAATAAGTTGAGACACATATACCCCATAAGAAGTTGCTCGGGGAACATACCCATCCAAGTGGGGATAATTAACAATGTCAAAATTAAAATCATCTCTCTTGTCATAGATTTTGCTAATTATTTTACCATTTTCAATCGAGAGATCTAAATCAAGAAAAGAAGCGTTATTATCAGATATATTAGCTTTGTTAAGCTGAAGTTCTTTAGGATAAATATAATTAACCATATTTGGAAAGAAAGGGTTGTCAATGTTCAATATGTCATCCAGATACCGAGATGTATCATTAAAGGCTTCAATAACATCTGCCTGGGTATCTGGTGAAAGACTCAACATGAAATCCCTTTCATAGCAAAATAAGAACAAATCTGCGACAAGTGGTGCACAGTTCGTACCCATAGGGATACCAAAAATTTGTCTATAAACGGTGGTTCCATACCTGACGAAAATATTATCTAATAGGAAGATGAGTGCTTCACAAACTTCATAGCAAGTCCACATAGTATAATTGTCAAAACTGCCGTTAGTAAAAAACGCTTTTATATTATTACATGCCAAAAATGTAGTATTTTCTCTAGCAAATGTTTGAGTTTGAGTTTATCTCAAACTAAGTTTGAGATATAAACTAACAACTTTCCTACCGCTAGATATAAAATGTATTCTTTAGTATTATACAAGGAAGATGTTGTTATTGATACTGTTGGAAATGAACTAGTTATTGTTTAATCTAACTTATTGTATATGTGACTTACGTAAATTATTCAGGCTAAAAAATAACCAACTAACTGGAAACTTTCCTTTGCTACTTACAGCTACCCAGATTAACAATATTAATAAGGCTAAATCTGGCGGGCAGGGATTAGACATAACTATATCAAAATCGCAAATGAGATCTCAGTCCAAGAATGGAGGATTTATAGGTGCATTAGCTGGTTTGTTGACTAAAACAATTCTACCAACAGTTGCTAAATTTGTTCCAGAAGTATTAGGACCTCTAGCAACAGGAGCACTTAGTGGTCTAAGTATTTGGAAATGGGATGGTAACTATTCCTAGTGACAAAAAACAAGCACTTCTTGGATCAAATAAATTAACACTTGCACAAAGAAACAAGTTGATAAAGTCTAAAGGTTGTTGTCCTATTAAGCTGACAAAGCAGCAACAACAAGATGGAGGATTTCTTGGAATGCTTGCATCATTAGGAATTCCATTGATTGGATCTCTTATTAGTGGTTTAACTGGAAAAGGTTTGCAAGTGGGTAGAAAAGGAAAAGGACTAAGAGTTGATCGTGGAAAAGGTTTGCAAGTAGACTCACAAATTAGACCGTACAGAAGTATTCCATTCATAAAAAAAATTAAATTTTAAAAATAAACCTATCTCTAACTTAGATATAATAAAATGGGTCAAGCAGCTAGGTATACAGAAATTCAGGGGAGTGTTTAGCAAGATCAAATTACCAACAAAACAAAATAAACAAGAATGTGGAATTATTAATCTTGATGATCATATTGGGCCTGGTACACACTGGACTTGTTTCTATGATAATTATTACTTCGATCCGTTTAGCTTGAGCCCGCCAAAAGAAGTTTGAAATTACATACCTAATATAAAATACAACACCACTTAATATCAAGATAAAACAAGCGTCTTGTGCGGATATTTCTGTTTGTACTTTGTCAAAAAGTTGCAAGAGGAAAATAGTGCGTACGATATTCTTTATAAAATATTAAAACCATACAAACCAATAGAAAATGAAAACATTATAAAATCATATTTTGTAAATGAAGTTTAATCTAATCATATTATATATGAGTTACTGTATAAAAGAAAAAATGATTACTGAAAATGTTGATCCTAAGTATGTTTTAGCAAGAAATGGTAGAAAAATGTTAAGAGCAACTTTTGCATCTTGTGGTATTACTAAAACAAAGTTTGCTAAAAACACAGAAAGTGGAAATATTGATATTCATAAAGCTTTGCACCCTTTTCTGCCCAAAAAGGGGCTAATACTTCCTGTTTATAAATATTGCGGTCCGGGTAATCCGCTTGATAGCGGAGAGCCGCCAAATGAGTTAGACGCTGTTTGCAAAGATCATGATATTTGTTATGATGAAAATCCTAGTAATAAATCAATGTGTGATACAAACATGCTTACTGGTTTAATATCTAGTAAGTCTAAAACTATTGGAGAAAAGATTGCTAAGAATTTGGTAGTAAAACCAGTTATTAGTGCAAAATATAAACTTGGTCTTGGAAACTCAAAAAACGAGAAAAGGTGTTGAAATGGACTGATAAGTTAGCAGATGAACTGCATAAACCCATACGAAGAAAGTTCACTCAACGCCGTGTGATTGTTAATGAAATTGATCAAATATGGTCTGCTGACTTGGTTGACATGCAATCGTTTTCAAAGTATAATAAAGGTACTAAATACTTGCTTACTGTTATTGATTTATTTAGTAAATTTGCTTGGGTTGTACCAGTTCCAAATAAAACTGGTTTAGAAATTACTCAAGCGTTCCGGCAGATAATCAGTACAGGAAAACAGTGTAAATTGTTGTGGGTTGATCAAGGTGTAGAATTTTACAATAAAATATTCAAGCAATTTTTTGATGATAATAATATCAAAATGTATCACACTTTTAATTTCGGAAAAGCTGTAGTAACTGAACGATTTAATAGAACATTGAAAGAGAAGATGTGGAAATAGTTTACAGCAAACAATACAAACACATATTTAGACGTGTTGCAAGAAATGGTTGACAAGTATAATAATACAAAACATCGGAGTATTAAAATGACACCGATTGAGGCTAGTGGTGAGAAAAATAAAGGAACAGTGTATTTCAACTTGTATGGAAAAATGAGAAGTAATCAAATTAAGCCAAAGTTTAAAATAGGGGAATCAGCAAATATAAACAACTTTTGAGAAAGGTTATACCCCGAATTGGACTGAAAAAATATTTGTTGTTGATGAAATTCAAAACACAAATCCTGTGAGATACAAAATAAAAGATTTAAACAACGAAAACATTGACGGAAGCTTTTATGAATTAGAAATGGTAAAAGCAAAGCAAGCAATATTCAGGATTGAAAAGGTAATACGACGTGATTACAAAAAGAAATAAGCGTTGATTAAATGGAAGGGTTACAATGAAGATTTCAATAGTTGGGTTCCATTCAAGGATATTGAAAATATTAAATAATATCTTGAACTATGCAGAGCGATGATGAAGACTACTGCCAGTTCCGTCTGACTTTGCTTAACGAGTTGCAAATGTTATGTTAATGAGTTGCAAATGTTATGTTATTAAAATAGCAAACCGGATTGATTAGTAGTATAGAGAGTGGGGGTATCAGGCGAGTTTCCCTCCCGGGGTGCTTGAGAAAACTAATGAAATATTTTGGTGTTGATTTAGGCATGACTTACATTTAGATCTTGGTGTGAATGAGAGTTACGCCTGAGTCCCCGCTGGCATATTTCATTAGTTTTTCTTGTGCCCCGCGGGGGGGGGGGACTGGCCTGGTACCCCCACTCTCTCTATACTACTCCGGACACTGAACTGTACCGGAAGGACTCAGCTATATATAGCTTTGATATATAAAATAGCTGTGATATAACATACATATATCATCAATACAGATATTCAGTCTGATTAAAACCGAACAGTTTAATGTGAATTAAGTGAATAGGAATTCCATCTAACATGTATTGAAATTTATTTTAAAAAAGCTTTAAAAACGTTGATATTTCTTACTTTGTCATTTATATTCATTTGTATATATATTCATCTTGTCGTAAATAAATGTTGTAAATTTATTTATTCTTGATTCTTCCTCGGTGTGTTGTCTCCACCTGGTCCCCCTTGTTACAAAGTTTAGTGAAGATTGTATGAAAGTGATCATTAACAAATCTTTTCCAGGGTCACCTGAAAGTATCCTGCCATTACGTCATAATTTGTCAAATGAAAAATCATAATGACAATCAGAAATCAACACATTGCCCTGACACCATTAATGCTATGGGGTGCTGCAGAGTGGTAAAAAATAGAACGGAACTCCGCTTACTTTGGGACATTTATGATTAATTTAAGTTAGTACTTTAATTGTAGGTAGGCTATGAGATTTTAAACAGTGATGGTACGAACACGCTATACTGGAACCCTATGGGACACGCAATGGTGGTGTCAATTTTGAATGTTTTAGCGGCTAAGTTTGTGTGACGCTTATTGCATTCCTTTTTAAGAAAGTAATAACGACGAAAATATATTAATCCAAGAGTTATCATAAACTTTGGCACAACATTGTGTTACGTGAACAACAACGGAAGTAAGACAGGACGTTAAACGTTTGGAGACGTTTGTAGTAGTGCTGACACTAGAAATAGAAAGAAAGCAGTCTTTATAAGGCTGTTTGTGTAATTTAGGAATTCGTACAGAGTAGGAAGTTTACGCCTAATGTTTTACTTTAGTATTTCTTATCGTGCCCTTAACGATTCATTCTCTTGTTGGCCTAGTATTTGCGTTGCGGCTATCTAGGCCTTTTTATATTCATATATACATTTTCATTTTGTGTAATCATACTTATATTGCCTACTAACTGCAAGGAGGGAGTTTATTTATTTACAATGTCCCATTTTATTGGAATGAAAATAGGGTAAGAGTGAGGTTTGATGCACTCAAGAACCTGGTTTAAATAACCTCCAGCGGCCTTTATGTACATGGCATGCCAAAGACGTACCCATACTTTTCACTGACCTCTCAAAGGAGGTACCCATATTTCCTGCCCTTTTGGGTTGTCATTTTGTATACTTTGCCTCTATCTATCCTTGTGAGTGGTGTTTGCTTCAAATACGTATGTTTGGTTGACTGACTGTTTTTTGTGAATGTTACATTTCTTTCTTGACTTTTATACTATCATTTGTTTCTGACTAGACATAGGATATGGATCACATTTGGTAATAAATCTAGTTTTAAACTGTAAGCATGACTCTATTAAACTATTTAACAATGTATTGGGTGTTATGGATCAAGGCGACACAATCCGTTAAAAGTATTCAAGTGTATTATGTGTATACAAAACCTTGACAACCTTCTTAACCAACAGTTGATTGTTCAATCAATCAGACCCTATAATTGAATCTCAATGTCATCAAAATAAAAATATCGGTTGGATAGTTAAGGATCATATGTAACACAAGAGCAAATATCAAATCATTCATTTAGATATTATTCAAGTTATGTTGTTTTGGAGAATCTAGACTGACGAACTTCATACCCAAACATTGACGTCGCTTACTAGCCTTCCAACGAAACTCGTCAATAAAAACCCCGTTTTTCTTCTGATAAAATAATCATCTGTCTGTGATAAAAATAGTGATCCAATTTGGAAATGTACAATTTGACAAGATAGTAATTGCAGTAATTATTATTTTAAAGCTAAATTAAAGTAACTTGGATAACAACAGCCAAATTTTACATAATATGTACTGCGTTTCTTAACCTACTGACACCGAGGTAAATATATAACTTACATATTTTGAAAATCCAAACTCTATAGACACCATATAAATGGCTTTAATCAGAAAGGCCAAACCCCAACACTGGAGACGAACAGTCCTACACTTTTAATAGGCACATATACATTATTATATCACCTGGACAAAGTTTTGATGAACAGTTGTGTAGGTAAGTTTTGCCGTTATGTTTAGGGTTAGTTTCACGACTGTATTAAGAAAGCCAAAAGCTACCATTATCGAAAGGATTCTTAAATGTCCACCAGTATCCAAAAGGAACCTTATGTTAATGTTATTTATACTTCAAACCAAACAGATATGGTTTATTGATAGTTCTTGCAATAATCATATTTTCTAAATAAATTAAGGGCCATAACTCTATTCCAAAATGGCAAAACAAGTTGATGAATCATCACAATTATTAAAATTTACTGGTATCTTATTTGTACATAAAGATTCACCCAAAATATTGTTTAAATTTCAACAAAATTTGATTATTCAACATAGTCTCCACAAAAAATGCATTTTCGTAGATAATCAGGGAATATAACTCTTCTTGGAAAAAGGTAAATGTCCACATTGATCGTAAGGAAGTAACGTCATGATATAAGGCTTCGCAGCAATTTTCGTTAAAATCCAAAATAAATTAAAGAAGGTATCCAAACCTTCACCTAAGCTTTACCCGAAATGAGCATTTTTGTTAAGTAACTCAAGGGTCGTAACTCTATTCTGAAAATGAGAAAATTGGCCTTGATCGGAAGAAATTGGTATCTTAACGATATAACGTTTCACAGAAAATGTGGTTTAAACCCAAAACAAGTTAGAGAAGTTATCAACAAGTTGCATATAAGCTTTAGCCGAAATGTGGATACCCCGTCCCTCCCTCCGCCCATCTGCTCGCCATTAAAACAGGTGCAAATTCATCACCTTCATGATCGATATTTACGGCTTATCGTTCTTACATCACTTTCACAATGCATTGCTACACGTTTGAATTCTGGGTCAACAACCGTTTCGCGCATCGGAGTCACCGAGAAGTAAAATATTATCACGGGAGATCAGTAAACGATTGGAACGTAACGGAATAAAAGCCGGATCACTCACGACATATTAAGTTCCGTTATATTAGCCGCAATTTAAACATGTTGCAAACGATAAAATAAACAAATATACGCTATATCCATACATAAACTTATATACATATATAAACCATTTTAACGTTTTAGTATTTTCTTCCTATCCCCTTTACAACAGGTCACACTTAAGCAATGGTAAGTAAATAATATATAATATAACACTTAATGTCATGGTCGAGTAAGAAAACAAACTCTGCCATTTAACTTGAACTCCTTATGATTTTATTTATTTGTCCTTTGAGTGTGCAAGTTTAAAGTAGATATAAAAGTCGAACAGGAAATGTAGCATTCAATGGCAAGAGAAATTACACATCCATGTATTACTCTTAAAAACATTCTAACAGTATTCAACATGTTGGTTTCCGGATGAACTTGAACAAGACTGAGAGGAAAGAAATATGTCCTTAAATACAGCATTGTCCCTTTCTCATATGCACCAAGCACATAACACTCATACAAACTTGGTCGGATTACAAACTTAATGTTTCATCTGTGTTAATTTTATCGCTCATTTTCAAAACTCTAACAGTACGGTAGTTCGCTCGAGTTTAAGAAATTGTTTACTTCAATATACACTACCAATTTTGCCACATATAAGTATCATATGATTCGTATATGATTCTCGTATGATATCTATTATATGATACTGATATAAAAGGAGAAGTATATGATTCTTATATGAAACCTTTCATATAAGTATCATATAGGAGAATCGTATACAAGTTAACAAATATTTTTTGAAAATTATTAGAAAGTTCGTGCGTTTTAAAAACGATAATTTATGAATTTATTATATGAAAATATTATTATATAAATATAATATAATATGTATCATATGAGAATCATATGTTGTTTCTTGTATATAAGAATCATATGAGAAGCATATGTTTCTCATATCAGAGCTTGATCATATGTTTATTATTATGTTTGCCAAAATTGCGGCAATGCCCTTGTGGGTCAGAATTGTCGAGGCGACATCAATGCGTCAAAAATCAAAGTTGCTTATTATATTCATCAGTCAGACATAGACGTAAACCTCAAATGTTCTGATGTAGGATGTAATCAATGTTGTAAAAGAAATACATGACTTTCTATTTTAGCACAGTCACATTTATGCTTTGCATATAGTTGAATGCGTGTTATTTTCACATTGTTGAATATTTAGGTTGACTCGAGGAGACCATGCTCTTTTTCTACAACGGTTTTTCTAGAAAGAGTTCGTGATTTGTGGTCCTACTTAAATAATTTAAACTCCAATGTCGGATATACATGCACATTCAATACAGCGTTGAATCTATAAAAACACAGTGGCTAGCAATTTAACGCATATATTGGTCACATAAAAATAATATGTAAACAAATATACACTCTCAACTAAAAATCTGAATTTAACGTTTGCTATCACTGACAAAGTCTACGTATTATAAAGTATGCAAGTTGTTATTTAAAGTAAGCACATGTCATCGAATGCATATAACGCACTAAGTAATGCACCTAAGTGAAGTGAAGTTTACACTAATGCTAACTCAACTTTCTAATACTTTATAAAATAATTGTCCTTAGTAAAGAAGTTTATTTAGTCCTAAATCTGAAAAGTTAGTCATGATAAAACAACGACATGTTTGGCCAGAGTAATACTATTTTCAAATCTTAAAATGACATCCCGTTAGTTTTTCTACATAACTTGCGTTTGTTCAGTCATTAATATTATTTATAAGAACAGGTTAAAGCACATTTTGTTTGCATATTAGTAACTGTTGGTTACATTTTACAACGAATATTTTAAACCTATGGTAGAATAAGATGTAAAAAGGGAAACTCACAATGTTATTTAAATATATGCAAGCAGGATTAAAGTCGCAATGATACGTGATCAATAAAGGGAGACGCTAATTTCAGTGCTTGATAAAAGCTTCAAGATCACCATGTGTCCCTTTAAACAGAAATGAATAACCGAGGAAACATTAACTTTATATTTACTTAAAATACAGGTAGTTTTTTAAACCAAAGCATATACATCATTCAATGACTAAAATGCGCAACATATAATTAAATATAAAACATTGCAGAAGTATAATTTACACACATCTGCTAATATCTAGGTGTGTTAAATAGAGGATCTAACATGAGTTCTCATTCATTATTGAATTTATTAAACTAGTTGACAGAATGATATAATGCTAGGGTCTTGCCGAGCATTATATCCTTTTTGCTAACGAGTTTAATAAATTCAATAATGAATGAGAACGAATGTTAGATTCTATTTATCACATAACTCACATATCGACTTTTATTGAATTTTGCCTGTCGCTTTAACACGCGAAACCAACATAAACCGTGGGAATTGGATCATAGTCATTATCGATTTTTTGACAGCGCATACTAGGCTTATTTGCATACTTACATAACACGTTGTATATGGCAAATATAGTATGGTGTTATTCCACTCCCACACCATGAGTTATGTGATAAACATGTATAAACGCACCAGTGGTCACAAGAAGAAGCAACATCAACATTAATACAATCCTCCTGTGTAATACGAACTGTACTACCATATTCAAAACATTACAGTTTGTGTTTATCAATAAGTTTATGTACACATGAATAGGGTTCGATGTTGATGTCGTCACACATTGTGTAAACTCTTAAAACATGTACAACATAAACTACCTATACTTTTGAATATATGCGTTGTAAATAATAAACTGTTTGTACGAAAGCATTGACAGTTTCAAAGTATTTGTCATATATCTTTGCGATTTGGCTCTATTAGGAAGTGAAAGGTTAGATGAAGTAAAGCTTATCGTCAGCTGTCACAGGCGATTAACATAAATAAGAGTGTAATGTATTTGTACACAATTTACTTAACGGAAGTATAATATCATGACTGTTGTTGATACAGATACCTATCAAGGAGATTTTAACATCCGGCTGTTAAAATTACAATTATGTTAACGAATAACAGTGTCCAATCCATACTGTTTAGCTAAAATCTTGCTTTTATAAAACTATAGGCCCGTATTAATTGGAAAACTACAAATTGCACTAAACTTGAACGTTGGCATTTGACCTGTAAAAAGAGGTGCCGAAGGAAAGGTGAAAGCATCAGCAAACATCCTGCAATAAGCGAACGTAATAGTGGTTGCTACACCAAAAATAGATTTCTGAAATATCTTTACCTACAAGAAGTAATTTAAAAGTCTGATATCTAAAAGTAAATGCATAAGTCCAACAGGGAGTGTAGCATTCACAGGTCAAAGTACTTCAAAACACGTATCTGAAACAACAGTTTTAATGGACAAACAAGGACAAATTGTGAGATGTTACACACATAAAACGGTTGACAATATGGATACTGATTTGGAATGGTTAGTGGCAAAACGGGTCATTGAGGGTTTACACTTGATCTAGTGTGTACCTAACCTTATTTTTACCCTATTGTCAATCTAATAAAATGGAACAGTGCAAATAAATAAATCCTTGCCAGGCTAATAATCTCGGCAGCATTTAAGTAACACGGAGATGAGTATTCGACATAACCAAAAACAACAACAAATAGATACCGGAAAATGAAATTAATGACTTGTCAGAAGCCAAAATAAAAAGAAACTGTTACCTTACAGACAGTAATGAAGACTGACATCAAACTTTACCGCCTATTTCAGGAGTTGAGTAAACATCATCATATTTTATCGTAGAATCTAAGAGCAAGATGTAGTGACGAACTGCAAATTGGTGAACCCCCAAACACGATTTGTGTTTAGCATGATTGGATCAAAACAGGCTCTAAGTCTCTGGAAATTAGCACGTTGTTTAACTCAGTTAAAATCATTTGTCTTAGGCTAACACTGTCCGGTTTACGCCCGCATCCGACACATATGGCTAATAGAAGAAACCCTTAGTTATTGATAAGATCGTGGACAGTATCGAGAAAGTACCACATTAAAGTTGAATGCATCCAGTTGTTCAAGTAAGACAATGGATGCTGGCATATCTCAGTGGATAATTAAGCGCAGTGAAATTAAAAGCCGGAGATCACAGGTTCGGGCCTTATGGCGCGATCCCTAGGGTGTCTTCTATTAACCATATGTGTCGGATGTGGACGTAAACCGGACAGTGTTAACCAAAGACAAATGATTTGAACTGAGATCTTAAGTTTAGATCAAGTAAAGTATATTTCAGATACATAATAGCTGTTTGCATTTTGAAGGTCTCGTATTAATTTTCTGGGACCGTGGAAAAGATGTGGCATAAAGCATATCATGTACAGGAATAACAATAGTCTGTAATCTTGTAACCTTATTACAATTATTTTGGCACAGCAATAACGTTTCTCTGTTTTGTAATGTTTGATTGGTATTATAAATATATAGAGGATATTTCTTTGTTTTGAGTGATTTATTTTCATCGAAAAGTCAAACTTATATGTTCACGAGTGCATTAGCACGAGTGAAAATATTTGAGTTTTCTCACTTCGAGATGAATATAAATCTATATTCACGACAAACCAAAGTATTATATATCCCAGTGTTATGAGTTTTCGACGACGTAAGCATTAATCTAATAGTAGATTACAAAATAACACTGTATTTCAAATTCGATAAAGTAGAACTTTTCTTGAAACTAACCCATCGAATGTTTATTTTTCTCCAAAGCATTAAGGATTGCCTTTCATTGTGTTTGTCAACAAATCTTCACATGCTGAACTCTGAAATCATGCGCAATCTGAAATAATAGGAGATAAACGGAGACCGTCGAAAACATAAGAACGTCGAAAACGTATGACGGCAGGATTCTCACAACCTGGACATTTATTCAGAAAAAATATAATGCTCCAAATAATGACGTCAACAACGTAAACAACGTCAACAGTTGCATGACGTCATTCACATATGAAATATAAACAATGAAAGTATAAGGTTTTATTTTAATCATAATATGCACTATTTCACTAGAAAGTATATAATAATAGCAATGAAGACAACAGTTATTAATATTAAATCATATTAAATAGTAAACAATAGGTCGTTTTCTTTACAGGTCTTCCTGGAGGAAATATATTACCACAATCACGTCTTTGTTTTCCAAGTCATATTTCCAAACTCATAGAATAACTACATAAAATCTCCACGCGGGTAAGCTCAGTTTTCAAAATCAAACATCATAATGTGCTTGGCAAAATATGTGGCATTAATTTCTAGTAATTAGTGCATGTCTATATTTGATATTATTATGTGATTGGGATTCCCATACAGCGTTGTACCCGCTGCAAATAGTATTTACCAGGTTCTATATGCATCTGGTTGTTTTCATACTGTTAAATTCTAGATTGTATAGGTTAATACTCAGTTAAACTTAAAATGTAGGATGTTAAGACAAGAACACGTATCAATGGGATTTGTTTAGAAATTAAAATCGCTTCTCAATTATATAGACACGTAAGACAGTATTCTTTAAGGTGGGTACATCATTTTCGTTTTTTTCTAGATTTGTGTCATATCAATCAACATATGGTGTTTAGCACCCAGTTGTTGGTGAAAACTTAGATTTTGAATGAAAAGGCTTACATTTGCCCTGGTGCGTAACCTAGGACAGTCTATATTACTGTGCTGTATGTATTTCCTTGTAAATAATGAGACATTTCATTCTGGCCCTTTAGCATGTTTAGAATAGGAATCATTATTTGTCAAGTTTAAGTCTCACCCATATACTGATGTACTTAAACCCTACTTTTGCCGATGCTAAACTAGTGTGTTAATGTCTTATATCTCGAAAAGAACAATTTATAAACATATCAAAGTATGTTATTTATGCATTTACGCAATGAAATGCAAGTCTAAATTACTTCACCGCATCCGTTTGTTTGTACAACCTGTTTCCCATTGTAGGAGCCAATAACGCTGATGAAGATTCTCTGTAAACTTCAAATTAGCAATGTTAACAATGTTGTTTGTTTCTTTATTTATTTAATGTTCTCACTGTCACTTTATTGTTTGAATAGTGTGTATACTATAAACGCTGATATAGTTATTAGAAACAGAAAACACACGCCTTTGAATAACCATACTAAACATAATTTAATGAGGAGCATTTCTTACATATGATTAAATAGCAAACTTTCCACACGTACTCTACACAAACATATACTAAATGAAATATACAAACGTATCTGTGGTCACAAAGAGTGGCAACACCGCCGTTAAAACAATCCACATTTTTAACACAAAAAAAAACAAGCACATTCGCAACATTATACTTATTATTCTGCAAACCTTATGTGAAGTGTGTTTAAACCGAATTAATGCGTACGCGTGATTGAGTAAGTATATAGACCAAACAGATGCATACTTAAGGGTGCCCTCTGGTGAATATCAGAACAGTAAGAATTTTAAATTTCCCTGTTTTTTATGAAGACTAACATATTACTAGTTAGTTTCTGGAAAAATAATGATGGGTCGGTGATTTAACTTTTTCGCAAAATTAATCTTTAGTAATACACTCTCACAGTGTGGTTTTAAATTCTGAATCAGCTGCAAATTGTGTATGGCAACTTATATGTGTGTAGTGTGGTTTGCAGAACAGGTATCGATTTTCCGTCCTTTTTTAATGTAATAGTTCATACTTTAGGACGAACAATTAAGGGTTGTGGTATTTTTATCACCATCTGAAAAATTATTACATCCCTTGTCATTACCCCACCCAGTTTACTATAAATTGCATTTTTAAATTTGTGATCAATCAATTTTTCATGATAAAGGAACAGTAAACTTTTTGAGATATTTTGTCTACAATATATACAAGACCTGAGTTTTAGAATGAAAAAATAAAAATTAGGGGTCGGGGTGCATATAAGAAAGATATTCAATAAAAACTGAGAAAAAATGTGCTTTTTTAGATTTCGACGAGCTCTGACATACACGGCATAGGTCTGTAACAAATAATAGGAACAATACTTTTTATTGCTATCTCTGTATATCCTAAAACATGTCTTTGTAATAAAGTTTAAATTAAGTGAATATCTTAAACGGTTTTTGAGAAATACCATCTTTTGTACCCCTACCCCCCATTTTGGCTTATGTTAAAAATTGTCAATTTTGGGCACAAAATGTGAGGTCATTTTTTTCATTTTTTTTGCACTAAAATATCCCTATTGGGCATTAGTTTGTTACTGTATAATTATTTTTTCCAGTTTTATTATAATTTTTGAAATATAACAAATGTAAATTTCCGGAAGTGAAAAAATCCCAAACCTCAGCAGTGGCCACCATTAACATCAGATTTAAAATATAATTATAATTACCATAAAGACATTGTATCCACTAAACGGAAGTTTAATATCACTGGTATACGTTTAATACCACTGATATAATTTTATTATCCTGATACTACTGATAGTAATTAAGGATCGTTGCCAAATCCGGCTAGTATTGTTTTGCGGGGTTAATATGTAAATATCACATCCTCTTGAGGGTGCCAGTGGATATTATCAACCGGAGAATGTAATGTCGACCGAGGATTGGTAATATCCACTGGCACCCTCAAGAGGATGTGATATTTATTTTATTATACCGAACAAATACTCCTATGAGAAGATAGGTCTTTTTGAATAAAATTGTTGTTGTTGAAAAAATCTATTTTTAGAACTGAGCTTTTCAAAAAGCTAGCGGGATGGTATTTTGCGCTATCACCCGGTATGACGCGTTGGGGGTGATAGCGCGAAATATCAACCCGGCAGGGTATGGGGATTTTACATGGAGTGTTTAAAATGAGGTATGATAAACGTACTTATTACATTCAAAACTAGAAATGTTATCTTGAATATAGATATAAAAATCGAACAGGAAAAGCAGCATTGAAGGGCGACAGTCAACCATAAACACACACAGAAACATAGAACAAATTTAAAGATGAATAAAAGGCCAAATAAGACATCACAAACACAAAAGGGTTGACAATAGGGCTACCGCCTTGGAACGGTCAGTGGCAAGAAAGGCCACTGAAGACAATATGACTGCAACGAGATTCATGTGAACATATTCAGTCCATTTCTTCAAACCGTGATCTTCCAAAATGTAAATGTAGATCATAGTGATAGGTATTTACATCACTTATGAATTTAGGTCACCCATTACCTTATATAAGACTGAAACGGTATGTTACTAGTTTATGGGATCTAAAGGTAACTTGTTATTCATTCAATTGGAGATCGCTGAGCCCGATACTTATATTTAATTATCGGTGGTACTTTTTCATTTTTTTTTGTTTTCTTACTTAATTTTCGATTCAGTGGTTCCATTACTCCGACCGATTAAAGGCTCTGGGTATTGTTTAACCACTTATAGGATATGTTGTCTGCTTTTTAATTTAGTCTTTTGACTGTTACTTGTGATATGCAGGCTTCATAACCGCTGCTCCCAACTAAATTCCATTATGTTTATTTCGCTCTTCGGAGCATTTAATTTTATTAGATACTGGGACCATACGCCGTACGACATGGGGAAGAAAGATATTTCATGTCCATGCCATCTTCGGGATTGTTAAAATTTTGTACTATTGATTTTATTAATATTGAGTTCTGCTCAACCCGGGGCTAGAGGGCGTGAGCGGTAGCTAGCATATTTCACTACCGCCCATGAACAGTCTCAATCAAACCGAGACTGCAATATTTCGTATGTGTCGTTTTCGGCCGTTTCCAAAGGTCCATTATCATACTCCCTTTACATTTGAAGCATTGATATAATTTTCAAAACATTCCAGCAGAGATGAAACATGTCCCTGTTTAAATATCAACATTCACTGTCAAATAAACATCTTGTCGAATATCTTACATGTCACCTTTCAAATGTTAACACTGTTAGCCTATTATTGTTATGTATGCAAACAAAATAAGTTAACACATTAAAAGACTACATGACCTGTAAACCAACAAGAAGGTGTTTGACAAATGGGATAAAAATAAAAGAGGAAATGTAGTATGAAAATATTTTTTTTAGAAGTTACTTTTGTTAGTTTCACAATTCAGTTAACAATCAAGGAAATTTAAACAATAACATACATACAGAAATACAATGGCGATGCCGACAGGAAACGACTATTCAAATTATTAAATGATAGTAAAGGTGTATATAAGCCCATATTGTTAAGAAAATGAGCATGAAATTAGTAATTTGAAAATCATCAAGAATTCGAAATAAAATATGTTTAAACCAATGGCCAATTATCTTCCAAAAGTGCATTACAAATGCGTAAACACAAGCAAAGTCATAGTTTCAGTTTTCATAAAAACAACATAATTATTGCATCTGCAATTCTACCGCGTGCTAACAGTATTGTTGTTACATGTATGTATCTTACAACAGTGCAATATGTATTCGTGACTCATTACAATATTGCGCTTATTCAAGCCAACGTTCTTGTCGAGACCTGCTTTTATTTCCTGTTGTAAGGGGTTTTGCTACTGTGTCATTGTTACTTTTACGTATATTTAACACAAATTGTTTACTAAATGTCCTACATCTTGCGTCTTTGGATAACTCCGAAAATATTGTGTGTATGGACCTTATTTATTTGTTAACTTAAAGAGGAGTGCGTGCCTGTGGAAAGCACGGTGTACTTGAAACCGGAAGACCCGGGTTCAGGCTTCACTGGCGCTACTGAGTTTCGTAGCTGAATTCATGGAAAAGAGACTTTCCCTTAGCCCCGTCCGTCGGTTGTGGATGCAAACACAGCGGTTCCGTCTATCGGAGACTATCCTCGGTGTCCGTTAAAGCACCATATGTGTATTTTCGTAAGTAAGAGTATGTCAGGTTCCCGGGTTCATATGTATCCATATCCTCCCTCTGGGGAGGCTCTAAATAAAATAAAATGTGCTAATGAGCCGTTAAACAACATTCAATTCAGTGCAATTACCTTAAAGCTACAGACCCTGTCCTTAAATCGCATGCCTCTTTCTAGGCGTGTCGTTCTTTATAAGTTCATATACACCAGCTTATGGCTAAACAGGTGTCGCCGTGGTGTAATAATTAGCACCTCGGTCTAGAAATCAAGGGATTTGGGTTGATTTTAGAAATATATTGAACATAAGTTCACACATGTCTGGTCCTTCAGACCCTTTTACAGTTCGCCACTATGCTTTCCTCTTTAATTGTACGATGACCGGACAGGCTGTGGACCCTGTGATGACGCCTACCTAAAGCCCATTGGGACGGTGGCGTTTGATGTTTGTCCATGATCTTTCTTGTCGTGCCCTTAATAGTTTATTCTCTTACTGCTCTGGCTTCTGCAAAGTCATTGAGTACCTTCATTGTGGCTTTCTAGGCTATTGTTTTTTTGTATTATATTTACACGAGCATATTTGTGTTTTACTTATATTGCCTATTGATGCTGCCTTGTTGGTTAGAGATTAGATCATGGCGGGGATTTCTTTATTTACACTGTCCTGTTTTAATGGGATGACAGTAGGGTAAGTGTGAGGTTTGGTGCACCCTAGAACCGGTTTAAACCCCCAGTGGCCTACTTTGCCACTGACCGTTCCAAGGCGGTAGCCCTATTGTCAACCCTTTTGTGTTTGTGATGTCGTTTGCATTTTTTTATTACTTTTGTCTTTTCGTTTGTCTGTTTGCGTGTTTGTTTTTGTGTTTTGTGGTTGACCGTCGTCTTTGAATGCTGCTTTCCCTGTCCGATATTTTTATCCTTTTTAAACCGCGGTTTGCACGCTAAACACACACTCAGGACAGTGGCTGGATCACCAACCCTCATTAAGGCTAGACAAATGTGCAGCCGGACC
The DNA here is from genome assembly GCA_037043455.1 of Cyrtodaria siliqua. Classification (NCBI taxonomy): domain Eukaryota; kingdom Metazoa; phylum Mollusca; class Bivalvia; order Adapedonta; family Hiatellidae; genus Cyrtodaria; species Cyrtodaria siliqua. The sequence continues at coordinate 440,109 of JAWPHD010000339.1, forward strand.
TGGACTCATCCCCGGGACCATTTCGTTCTTCCGACCTCCGGACTACCTTTCCGATACTCTAGCAACTGAGCTAATTGATCGGACGTGGTCGGACTATCTACTACATCAATCTGTCTGTTAGATATATAGGCCAGTAATTATAGCCGAAAGAAGAGTCAAGGTCAAACAAATTCCAACAGAAAGTATTTTAGGATTTTTAGAATCACTGACAGGTAATGAGTTTCAGGAAAAAAGTATACATAAACCGTGATGTGTATACTTTCTTTTCGAACTACAGTACCCAGCTTCCTTACGGATCCCTACCCATGTTTTACCATTATGGAATTACGAAAAAACTATATGTGATTTTAAACTCTCTTTTTACCGAATAAACGTTTCCTAACTGTATTCAATTGATTCATAAGTATTGTCTAATCAGTATTATGATACATGCATTTTTGAGAAAAGTACAATGTTTTTTTCAAAGATGAATAAAAGGTAAGATATGACATTGCAAACATAAAAGGGTTGACAACTCTCTCTACAGAAAAATGAGAAACAATTAGCAACATCTATACAAAGAAAGATAATTTTAATTTTGACATTGTTAATTATCCCCACTTAGACGGTAATGTTCCCTGAGCAACTTCTGAGAAGACCCCTTTTATTCATCTTTAAAGTTGTTCGTTGTTTCTGTGTGTGTTTGTGACTGATTGTCGTCCTTAAATGCTACTTTTCAGGTTCGGTTCTTATATCTATTTGTACGTGTGTGGTGTTCTATAGCTTGTAGAGGATATTAATGTGTGTAAACTTTATATAACTAAAAATCATCTCACCAAGCAACCGTTACCATAAACTTCGAAAAAGCAATGCAATATTGTATTTTCGTAACCCTGATATACCTTTAAAACACGAAATCAATTTAAATTCTTCTGCGACAAAGATTGTCACAACCTGACTGCAATGGTGGCGCGATTTACAAACTTCGTAAGATTCTTGGTCATTATCACTTTTATAGAGTCAATCCTTATCAAAATTATTTGAAAATACTAAAAATGGGAACACTTGGAAGTAATAAACACAAACAAGAGAGAAAAGCAGTTCATTGAGTCTGTTCATGAGATGCAATATCAGGTGCAACACCTCTGACGCCAGAGTTTCACAACGGAACCGTCTGAAGCGGTACTCTACTTTAAAGCCACACATATTGGGCTTGATGATTCCAAAGGATCAATAAGTAATCAACTACAGATGTGTAGCCGGGGCGACTTTTTAAAGCCGCCACACAGCAGCACGAAACAAAAGTTAGTGTGAATGTAAAGAAATACTGATTATCAAATTGTCAAGAGGTTATGACCCTATCATTTTGCAACGCATTGTATATTTAGTGGTTGACCCATTTTCAGATTGCCACTATGCCTTCCTCTTTGATGGTGCGATGACTGAATAGATTGTGGACCCTATAATGACGTCTATCTAAATCCTAAAAGCGAATGGTAACTTTTGAATTTCATCTTCATTCTTGTCGTAAGAATTAATGTTGTATCCTTTTTTTGCCCTTGCTACAGCCAAGTCCTACAGTACTAGCTTTGTGGCTGTCTTGGACTTTTTAAAGTTTTACATGTAAATGATCATCTTTGTGTTATACTTAAATGGCTTACCTGTCATTGCGCTCGGACGCTGTGGTTTCTATAGGACCCTATATCTCATTTTTAATAATGTTGCCTAGTTTGTAGAGGCTATAAACTTTAGTGAGATTTATTTAGTTATACTGTTCCGTTGTATTGGTAAGAGTAAGGTTTGGTGTATCCTAGAACCTGGTGAACCTGTTCATATTTATTAGTTATTATTATACATAGAAACACATACATAAATGCTATTACGTCTATGATATACTTTCCATAATCTGAGTACATGTAATAGTAAACCTCAGAGATTTTCATGATGATATGGATAACATATATTAGTCCCAATACAATGACAGAGGGAGAATTATCAAATTAATTAGCAAAGGAGAACAATAAAATGCGTTCAAGTTGATAAGCATGAAATGTTTCATTCTTTTGATTTTTATATATTTTCAGTTAATCACTTTCTTTATTTTAAACATCCGTTATAATTATGTTGCATCTGATGTAATTGTGTCTTGCACAACCATATCACTCAATAAAAACCTCGTTGCTCCCAAATAATAAAGAAATGTTCAAATTAGTCATCCGTGATAATTTATGTTTGCGGCTTAACGTTCTTACAACACTCTCACCATGCATTGCTACACGTTTGAAATCTAGGACAATAAGTGTTTGGCACATCGGAGTCACTGAGAAGTAAAATATTATCATGGGAGATCATTAAACGATTGGAACGTAACCGAATAAAGGCCGGATCAGTCACGACAAAGTATATTAGCCTAATTTAAACATGCTGCAAATGGTAAAACTAAATAATATACGCCATAGACTTATATACATGTTTATGTTTAACATGTTTATCTATTTTCTTCATATCGCCTTTTAAACAGAATACACTTAAGCAATGGCAAATACTTGTTATTATAAAACTTAATTTCATGGTCACTGTAACATATTGTTGAGAAAACAAACTCGGCCATTTAACTTGAACTCCTTATGACATAATTTTATTTGTATTTTTATTTTGCAAAGTTTACATAGCAATTAATTACACATCAATGTATTACTCTTAAGAACATTTTAACTCTAATCAACAATAAACTACGTTTTCGGATGAACTTAAACACACGATTTAGGGGAAAGCAATATATACTTAAATACAACATTTCCCCTTTTTCGTGGTATATAAAAGGAGCAGTACATGATTCTTATATAATATTTTTTATCACGTATCATATGAGAATCATATACATGTTGACAAATATTTATTTTTTTGAAAATTATTAGAAAGTTCGTGTGTTTATTCCCATATGAGATTTAAATGAAACTCATGTTATATAAATATCATATAATAGGTATCATAACTATCATTTTGCAACGCATTGTATATCATGCGAGATTCATATGATTCCCATATGAGAGCTTAGTTTAGTTTATATGGGCAAAGTTCCCAGTTAGGTCCGAATTGTCGAGGTGACACCAATGCGTCAAAAATCAAATTATTTAAATCAAGTTATTCATATTGAGACGTAAACCTTAAATGTCCAAACACCATTAAATGAATAAAAGTATGGTCTTTGCCTCGTGAATATATAGGTTGGTTCCAGGAGACCGTGATTTTTTTACAAAGAGATCATGGTTTGTTGTCCTACTTAAATAATTTAGACTCCTATTTCCTATATCTGTTTTACATGCACATTCAATGTAGCGTTGAATCTATAAAAACACAATGGCTAGCAATTTATCGCATATATTAGCCACATAAAAATAATATGTAAACAAATACACCCGCAACTGAAAAACTTAATTAAAAAAATACTGAAAAGGTGATCCCCTGGAAGCAACAAACACAAACAGGAGAGAAAAGTAGCAGACTCGGTTTTATTGAGTCTGTTCATGAGAGGTAATTATAAGATGCAACGCCTCTCACGCCTCCTAGCACCGGCTTAGGCGATATTCTACTTTAAAGCAACACAGAATGGGCTTGATGATCCCAAATAACTAGTAAATAATAGCACTACTGATTTGTAGTCGGGGAGACTTTTTAAGGCCGCCAAACAGCACTAAACAAACGCTAGTGTGAATGTCAATACATTCTGAAAACGTGATCCCTTGGAAGCAACAAACACAAACAAGAGAGAAAAGTAGCAGACTCGGTTTTATTGACAAAGTATACGCATTATAAAGTAGGAAAGATTATATTTAAAGTAGGCACCTATCATCGAATAAACGTAACGCACTAATTAATGATTATGTCCTTAGTAAAGAAGTTTGTTTAGCTCTATAATTGGAAGGTGTATCTTTGTTAGTCATGCTAATATGCTAAAACAACAAAATGTTTGCCTAGAGTAATCCTATTTTCAAATCTTAAACAAAAGTGTATAACCGAAGGATACATTAACTTTATAGTTACTTTAAATACATATCTTTATTTTAACTGTAGTATATACATGACTGAATAGCACAGTCTATAATTACATAAAACAACATTGCAAAAGTACAATTTACACATCTGCTAAATATGTAGGAGTGCTAAACATGTATAAACGTACCTGTGGTCACACGAAGAAGCAACATCAACATTAATACAATCCTCATGTGTAATACGAAATGTACTTCCATATTAAAAACATATATAGTTTGTGTTTAACAAGAAGTTTGTGTAGACATGATTAGGGCTCGACTTTGATGACGCCACAACTTTTATAAACTCTCAAAATGATGTCCGACATAAAATATGTAAATAAGGAACCGTTGATACGAACTCACTGACTGTTTCAATTTATATTTCAGAAAATCACATTCCTTGCGATTTGGCAGTATAAGGAAGTAAAAATAGTATATGAAGTGAAACTTAACGCCAGCTGTCACAGGCTGTAAACTTAGATAACAGTGCAATGTACTTTACCCCATGTACTTAACGTAAGTATAACATCATAAATGACAATTGTTTATAATGACCAATACCGATCAAGGAGATTTTAATATCGGCTGTTAAAGGGGCGTATCCACGGATTTTTAATGGTACGGCCAAATATATGATGAAGGCGTAAGTCGCGAGTTGCTATTTTTTATTGAAACATCCCAAATCATGCTTTCTTGCATATATTTCAGGTCACGGTGACTGAGTTTTAAACAAAAGTATTCACTTGACTGTTGTAAAAGGCATAATAACGCCACAACAATATTAATTAGTATATACTAAACTCATATGTTATTTATCAGTTGTATTTGTTTTTATCAGTTTATTGTATCCAATAACGTAGTAACATCATAACCTTCAGTACTGATAATGTCTCTGTTTTATGGCATATCAGTTAAAACGGCCGAAAATGCTAATTCGATTACATTTAGAAGTAAATTCGTTGGCAACGCACTTAAAATTCATACTGTCAATAAGGTCCTTCTGCACATGGATACTCATTAGCCTGGTTTGCGTCAATGACGATCTTAATTAGGTTTGGATTCTTCTCAAGCTACTAAATGATCTTTCGCTAGTGGCGTTTGTTGCGGGTATAACCAACACCAGTTACAACGGTTTCAGAACTTCGTGAAGCCATTTACGCTCGTGCTCGGACATTGACCTGAAGTAGCTCGTGATATTGGCTAGTAAAATGCCTTCTGGTCTCAGTTTCTGTTTCGAAATTAGCTGACAATGATTTCAACTGATGCTCTAGGTCTTGTTTATGTCAAACTCGGTTTCATAGTTGGATCCTTTAACACATTTGAGAGGTAATTGCTCTCATTGCAAGTACAAAGAAAGACAAAAATATCGGACAGGGAAAGCAGCATTCAAGGACGACAGTCAACCACAAAACACAACAACAAACAGGCGAACAGACAAACGAGAAGGCAAAAGTAATAAAAAATGCAAACAACATCACAAATACAAAAGAGTTCACAATAGGGCTATCGCCTTGGAACGGTCAGTGGCAACAAAGGCCACTGGGGGTTTAAACCGGTTCTAGGGTGCACCTAACCTCACACTTACCCTACTGTCATCCCATTAAAACAGGATAGTACAAATAAAGAAATCCCCGCCATGATCTAATCTCTAACCAACAAGGCAGCATCAATAGGGAATATAAGTAAAACACAAATATGCTCGTGTAAATATAATACAAAAAAACAATAGCCTAGAAAGCTACAATGAAGGTACTCAATGACTTGGCAGAAGCCAGAGCAACAAGAGAAAAAACCATTAAGGGCAAGACAAGAAAGATCATAGACAAAATCAAACGCCACCGTCCCAATGGGCTTTAGGTAGGAGTCATCATAGGGTCCACAGCCCGTCCGGTCATCGTACAATTAAAGAGGAAAGCGTAGTGGCGAACTGTAAAAGCGTCCACCACCAAGCATGCAGTACGTTGCAAAATGATAGGGTCATAACCTCTTTTGATAAACTTTTTAACAAGTTTAACAAAGATAGTATGAAAGTGATCATGACCAAGGATCTTACGAAGTTTATAAATCACATCACCATAGAAGTCAGGTTGTGATAGTCCTTGTCGCAGAAGAGTCCTTAGATTACTTTTATATTTGGAAAGAAGTTCAGGGATACGATAATAAAATTTTGCAAATGTTTTACGAAGTTTATGGTAACGGTAACCCTCATTGAGTAGCTTTTTAGTTATACAAAGATTAAGAATATTAAAATCCTCAACTCGAGTACAAGCTCTTGAAAAACGAATAAGTTGAGACACATACACCCCATAAGAAGTTGCTCGGGGAACATTCCCATCCAAGTGGGGATAATTAACAATGGCAAAATTAAAATCATCTCTCTTGTCATAGATTTTGCTAATTATTTCGCCATTTTCAATCGAGAGATCTAAATCAAGAAAAGAAGCGTTATTATCAGATATATTAGCTTTGTTAAGCTGAAGTTCTTTAGGATAAAGTTGAAGTCACTGTTATTATATCGATCAGTAATTGCATTCACTATGTTGTCAACTGCCTCGAAATATATGTCTGTAGTAGGTTTTAAAAGAAGAGAGATATTTTTCTGCAGCATCTCCAGTTTCATAGCTGACAGCATTCATGCGTCGTCGAGGGAGTTTTGGTTCCTCCACAGACTCAGGTGCAGCTTTATATGTTACCTTCTCCCAGAACAAATCGAAATATTCATCAGACCTTATCGTAGCTATTGTCTTGATAGTCATCATCGAGATCGACTTTGCTTCAGCAGCTGACATGTATTTTGTCTGCAGAGTTGCACTCAGATTGTCCGCATTTCGTAGAAGAGTCTTTCCCAGAGTTAAGCCAAACCAATCCCAAAGTCCCATCAACGCTGCATAATTGTTAAGAATGCTTGCCGTCATGTCTTTCAGGATCCATCTAGTGGGACACATTTCTTTCAATTTGTAATTTGGATTTTCCCCGTCATCTGCCGATGCCTTTCGTATTTTTTCAAGTTTGATGTCGCGTTGTGGAGAATTTTTAACCAGTTTGGTTATTTCTAAACATATGCTTAGTGCATCACCCATCACCTTTGACCCTTTGATGCTGTCAGCAAACGCAAGGTTGATTAAGTGACCGTGACAATGATTTAAAATGCTCGTTTTTCTTATTCCTTTATTCTGGCGTGTACGTCGTTCTTCTTGCCTGACATTGCAGCTGCCCCATCATATGTATGATCTCTGCATTTCGACAAACTTATGTTCAATCTTTAATACAGTTTGCTATTGTCTCAGGTCTTCATGAACCCCTAAATGTTTGTATATCCATCGCAAACTTATCACTGCTCCCTGTTGCTCATATATGTTGTTTCGTGGGCTAATATAGCAAAGTAGTCCGATTCCCGAATGTTGTCAGATAGTTCCCTTAAAAGTTTGGAAGATATAATGTTGAGCAGTTATCTTGGAACCCCTGGCGAATCATATCGGTTCAGTTTACTGTTTTACTACTCTCCAAACGAAGAGTGATCTTCGCTCCTCAAAGGTAAAGCTTCGCGAAATTTGACCATCACCGAATCCAAGAACCGATTTAAAAATAAATTTTGCATGGTCTGACCGAATACAAATGACGGAAGTTGATATTAAGACCGGAATCGGTACGGCCATGCAACTTATCTTAATAACTTTTAAGCAAATGTTACTTAAATAATGATAATTTATCAATATAGAGTGTCGACATGCAAAATAAATAAAAACAAATCTAGAAATTATTGGTACGGCCAGCCGCACCAATAAAAATTATTGGTACGGCCGTGGCCGTAGCGGCCGATAATGCGTATACGCCCATGTGTTAACATTACAATTATGTAAACGAATACTATTATCTCATCACTACCGATATGTGTTACCTTTTACTTCTTGTACGCCACCGCGAATGAAGATGTTTATGATATCCTATTTTAACATTTATATATTAGTTAAAATCTTGATTTTGAAAAACTATAGGCCCGTATCAATTGCAAAACAAGAAATAGCACTAGACTTGAACGTTGGTATTTGACCTGTAACAAGAGACAGAAAGAAATTCGAATGCAAGAGCAAACGTGCTGATAGTAACAAATTAAAACTAAAGCTATATGTAATTAATCCTAGATATTTACACAAATCGGTGTAGGTCATTAACACACTTATTTAGTTCGCACAAGTCTAGAAACATGTAGCTAGACCGGGAACCAAAATGTCCAGTATTACAGAGAATTGCATGCAATAAGACTAGGAGGTATGGTTCATTTCGAGATCGCCAAAGCAATGGCTGAACTTTACAACTAAAAGAGTTTTCTGAAATTTAGTTATTCACCTGCAAGACATAATTTAAAAATAAGTATACAAGTCGAACAGGAAATGCAGCTTTCACAGAACACAGTCAACTCCAAAACACGCAAAAAGACAAACATGAATGGCAATGTTAATAAGGAATAAAGGCATATGACGTCAGAAACACAAAACAGGGTTGACAAAAGGACTACCGCCTTGGAACGGTCAGTGGCAAAAAAGGCCGCTGGGTGTCTAAACCAGGTTCTAGGGTGCTCGTGTATATATAAATACAAAAAACAATAGCCTAGAAATCCACAAAGAAGGTATTCAATGACTTGGCAGAAGCCAGAGCAACAAGAGACTAAACCATTGAGGGCACGACAAGACAAGATTGCAGACAAACATCAAACGTCACCGTCCTTTCGGACTTTAGGTAGACGTCATCATAGGGTCAACATCCTGTCCGATCATCGCACAATTAAAGAGGAAAGCATAGTGGAAACTGTAAATGGGTCCACCACCAACCATGCAGTGCGTTGCAAAATGATAGTGTCATAACCTCTTTTGATCAAACCTTTAACAAGTTTAACAAAGATAGTATGAAAGTGATCATGACCAAGGATTTTACGAAATTTGTAAATCACGTCACCATAGGTTGTGATTATCCTTGTCGCAGAAGAGTTCTTAAATTTATTTTATATTTGAAAAGAAGATCAGAGTTACGATAATAACATTTTGCAAAAGTTTATGGTAACGGTAGCCCTGATGGAGTAGCTTTTTTAGTTATACAAAGATTACGAATATTAACGTCCTCAACTCGAGTACAAGCTCTAGAAAAACAAATAAGTTGAGACACATAGACCCCATAATAAGTTGCTCGGGGAACATCCCCATCTAAATGGGGATAGTTAACAATATCAAAATTAAAAGCATCTCTCTTGCCATAGATTTTGCTAGTTATTTCACCATTTGCAATAGAGAGATGTAAATCGAGAAAAGAAGCGTTAGTCTCAGAAATATAAGCGTTGTTAAGTTGAAGTTCTTTAGGATATATATTATTAACCATAGTAGAAAAGAAAGGGTTGTCAATGTTCAATATGTCATCCAGATACCGAGAGGTGTCATTAAAGGCTTCAATAACATATGCCTGGGTATCTGGTGAAAGACTCAACATGACATCTCGATCATAGCAATATAAAAACAAATTTGCGACAAGGGGTGTACATTTTTTACCCATAGGGATACCAACAATTTGTCTATAAACTGTAGAAAAAAAAGTGATTCACAAACTTCATGGCAAGTCCACATAGTGTAATTCTCCAAATTGCTCTAAGTAAAAAACGATTTAATATTGTTACAGGCCAAACATGTAGTACTTTCCCTAGCAAACGTTTTTTGAATGAGAGCAATAAGCTTGTCGTTGATAAGGTTGTTTGGTAAACTTGTATATAATGTAGAACAGAAGTTCTATATAATGCAAAACTGTGATAAAAATTTCACACTAGGGTCACTTTTGAATACACCTGATAGGAGAATATTATAAAAATATTGCATGCCTGTGAGGGTGACAGTTGATCTTTTTTGGTGGAAATGGAACATGTAAAAAACTGGTCAATTTCGTTCTTATAAAATGTTTTTATTTATCTTTTTAACCAGTTTTGATTTAAGTAAGTAGCACGTTATGTTCAACACAAACATTATTCATATCTTTTAAAAAAGCACATTACATCAACATTTTAAAAATATAAATAACATAATATATTCTAATAAAGTGTTCACCGATTCATTTGCAAATACCGTGTTAGTAAAAAAAACACAAATATATTATAAACTTGCTGTGACGTTTGTCAATGGTCTGTAAGATTGTAACAGAATAGTACTATATTCAATACGTATGTGTAAAAAGCGAGATACGTGTTATTCATTAGTATTGCTCCATCAGTAGCAATACACATCCGTTGTATAATTACACGGCAGCGAGATATATATGCCAAACATCACGTGTTCGCCAAATTTAGACAAAGAGTATGCGGAGGCACAATAGCTGGCATGAGATAATATCAACATAATTAATTTGCAGAGGCACAGTAGCTGGCATGAGATAATATCAACATAATTAATTTGCAGAGGCACAGTAGCTGGCATGAGATAATACCAACATAATTAATTAATTATGTTGATATTATCTCATGCCAGCTACTGTGCCTCTGCATACTCTTTGACTTAATTTGACGAACACGTGATGTTTGGCATATATATATCGCTGCCGTGTAATTATACAACGGATGTGTATTGCTACTGATGGAGCAATACTAATGAATAACACGTATCTCGCTTTTTACACATACGTATTGAATATAGTACTATTCCGTTACAATCTTACAGACCATTTATAAACGTTCTAATACATTCATACACAATTATAGAAATAGGTTTTATAAACTAAATACAAGTTTCTTTGTATCATTTTACTGTTACAGTAACATTAAAAAAATGCTGCCCTCCAATGACGTCACTCCAGGGTGTGACACTACAACTGCGTTCGACATTGCAAAATATTAAATAGCAGTCTGTGAGAAATTTAACATGGGAGATTGACATGAGGTATAATAAAACATTATGCTAAATGCAGTATGTGGATTCAGAGAAGTTTCATATTCGTCCTTATATGTCTCAAAACAACATATGCAATCTCTTGTACACAGGCTGGCAATTATGAATGATGAAACAATGTAGCTGAACCATTTACAGTTCGTCACTATGCTTTCCTCTGTGACTGTGCGGTAGACCCAGTGATGATGTCTACCTAAATCCTGAACGGACGGTAGCGTTTGACGTTTGTCTCCAGTCTTTTCTTGACGTGTCCTTCATGGTTAATTCTCTTGTTACTGTGGCTTATTCTAAGTCATTTCAAACTTGCTTGTGGCTTTTTGATTGTTTTATATTATATATACATGATCATCTTTGTGATATACCTATATTGCCTATTAATGCAGCAGCCCAGTTTGTTAGAGGATATAGCCTAACGGGGACGTCTTTACTTACACTGTCCAGTTTTATTGGGATGACAGGGTAAGAGTGAGGTACGGTACACCCTAGAACCTGGTTTAAAAGCCCAGCGGCCTTTTATCCATTGACCGTTCCAAGTTGGTATCCCATTTGCCAACCCTATTATGTTTGTGATGTCACATACCTCGCCTCATTTATCCTTGTAATTGTTGTATCGATACGTGGGTTTACTGTGGTCCTTGAATGCTATATCTAGGGGCGTGAGAGGTGTTGCTTCTTACATTACTTCTCGTGAACAGACTCAATAAAACCGAGTGTGCTGCTTTATTCTCTTAATTGAGTTTGTTGCTCCCAAAGGATCACCTTTATCAGTATTTATTAACATCACACTAGCGTTTGTTTAGAATTATCAGTACAATGTTTGTGTATTAACACTTTTAAATGGTCACAACCTTCAACTGGAAAACGACGGCGATATACGCAAGGATGTGGGTAATAATAATTTCTGCAAAGTTTGGTTGAAATCCAAAAAGGTGTTCAGGTGAACTAGTCTGAACAAAATTTACACCGCCAACAATTGTTCGACCGGAATATGATAAAGATATATGCAATTACGTTTGGTACTGATCATTCTTACCAAGTTTCGTTGACATCTGGCTAGAGGTTCAGGAGAATCAGGTCGGACAAAGTCTGTGAATTAAATCATTTGAAATCATTCGACCGGAAGACAACGACAACGACGATTTGCTACAACAGACGTGGTACTGATTATCTCTACTAAATGTAGTTGAAATCAGACAAGAAGTTAGGTTCAGGAAAACTATTACGGACAACGCTTGTGTACTAAAACGTTTGAAGGGCCATAACTCCGCTTAAAATAATTCGACCTGAAGACGACGACGATATGCGCAGCTCGACTTGGTACTGATTATCTCTATCAAGTTTCGTTGAAATCCGGCCAGGGATTCAAGAGATCTTGTTCGGATAACGTGTGTGACATACGGACAGACGGACAGTCAGGCAGGCAGACGGACAGACAGATACTGCTAGTTTGTTTGAAAGCTGGTAATAATGTCAGTTTAGATTTAAATTTAATTGCTGGCATAAATAAGTCAATATAATATTCGTAATGATTTTGATAATGCAAACTGCAGTGCAGCATTTCTTTTTTGACTCATTGCAGTAGTTCATTTCAAGGCCACCCGTATTAAAATGAGTTTTGGGCAAATGAATTATATTGTATTTATAAACAATTTACATACATTTTATGTAAGGTCAACGGCATAAAAAACTATTTTCTCAAATATAATACATCAAATTAAGACACTGCGGCTCAATTGCGTTAGTTTTGCCTAGACTACTGACTTCTATTTCGATGAAATATTAATAATCGGCAATACAAGCGTTCACTTAAGATGAAGACGGTGTGAGGAAGTCGATTAAATGATAAATACTTAAATAATATGAAATTGTGAAGTATATATACTGTTGTGTTTTAGTAATATTACATTTTATATATGTATTATATGAATATGCTTTTTATGCAATCTTTGTGAGAAAGTATTTAAAGTTCCATATAACCTTGCATACAGAGTAACACAAACCGGGCTAGTGTGTGATCTGATATTCTTGCAGTGTATTCTATACTGGTCACACAGAGGTGTTTTGTGTAGTTCTTACACGGCGTTTACACGGGGTGTAATTGGGGAGACTGTGTAGTCCTTTAAACAAAGGAAGGTCAGACTGGGGTTAACAAATGATGTTTTGGGGAAGATTCACTTCCTTATAAGGGGCTTGCGTTTACACATGTGTATTACACGGTGTTTAAACGAGGAGAGTGTGTAGTCTTTAGACACAGGAAGGTCAAACTTGGGTTAACACACGGTGTGTTGGAGAAGATTCACTTCCTTATAAGGGGCTTGTGTTTAGGGGGTTGGTGTTACACACTGTAGTTGTATAACAGGTGTGGCTCAGAGATATTGGGGATCTTTTTGGCATTATTTTCGGCTTAGAATACTCCATATTAGGGTGAACTTCAAAATATCAAATTATTACAAAACGTGAAATTGGACTTTGAATAAAGTGAGAAAGTGACATTAATGTGAACATTCTAAGTTTGGTTAAACACGATCATTGCATTAGTTGAAGAAATAGATATATATAAATGTGTGTTGTAAAGAATATATGACTTTGTGTTTCCTTACATCATAATTTGTTAACTCGGTCACAAACTACCAGTCGTAAAGAACTTAACAAATTTATAACATTGTAAAAATGCGGGTATGAATAAATGAACACCGGTATTAAATTATACAGCACTAGTTGCAAGGGAGAACATACGCGTTGTGAACATTACAACAATACTTATCACTAATTTCGTCCACTTGAATGCATGTACTTACTGACGTGATGAACATACATGATTATTAGTGTACTAATTAACGTGTCTTTACAAAGCGATGTACCAAAATACATACATTTATAAAATACGTCATCGGTGGAAAATTGCCACCTAAAGGCCACATACTTATGTATAAATATTATGGCGTAAACTACAAACAATGCCCTGGTCGTGTGAACCATTTATCATTGAAATTGACATGCTCTAATTAAAAAGCAAATGGTCAGTTTTGCTTAGAAAGAGTGTACGGCAAATTGTATTTATTCATATTCAAACACGAATATTTTAATAAATCCATTTTAACGATTGAATTGAAATCTAAACCGGCACAGAGAGTTAACATTGATGTAACTAGTCATGGTCATTTTTAAAAAATGGTAAAAGGCAACTATTTTAACCACATATAATGCCCGCTATTGTTCACCCCCCCCCCCCCACCCCCCCCCACCACCCCCCCTAAAAAAAAACAAAAAAACAAAACACGGTCGGCTGGAAAGATCAGAATTTTCCAATGTTAGCCGTAATTGTTTTAAAAAAGCCGATAACGGCAATTTTCCGATCGAAGTATACGTTTACTGTCGAAATTCTTCCGAATATTTGTTTGCTCATGTCCGAGCCAATCGTAAAAACCGATGGGAAAAAATTGAATGGTTTTAGTTTGATCATAAATAGTAAATTGCAGAAACATAATATTACCCATGTGTCTCAACAGAATACTTATATAATAGCGATGTCTAAGTAAACGTACAGTTTTACTGAGTATTTAATAGTTTATATTAAACATCGCGTAGGTAGAGCCTCTTTACGGCATTCGCTCCTTAGCATACAATGATGCGTTGAAAACAGAGTAATGGAGATACTCATTATAACAGACAAGCCGAGATAATAAGCAATAAGTTGAACAAATGCTGTACATATGACACCCGATGTAGTGCAGTTGTAACGTTAATTAGGCCTGGAAACGCACGAAAAGTGGTGGCGAATTGAAACTGATCCTGCCAGTAGTACTTGAGTTTTTCTCCCTCGTTATGCACTTGCTGACGCACGAGCCTCCAACAAATGTAAGAAAAAATTATTTTTTATACGAGGGGGATTCAATATATTCTGTCACTTGTATTAGGAACTAACAGATACTGGAAATATAAAAAAACTTCTTATTACA
>JAWPHD010000339.1:460000-500518 GCA_037043455.1 Cyrtodaria siliqua
AATGAAAAATTAAATTGACTGACATATTCTAGTCCATAAATTATAAGGGAAGCAATGCCTCAGAAAAGAAATGCGTTAAAAGTCGTGCCATCTGAAGTTAAACATACTTCTTCAATTCATTTGCAGCCAGGAAAATTGAATTTGACAGACATTAGTGTTCTAGTTACAAGAAGTAAAAGAACCACAGTCAACCAAAACCACGCATCGAAACAAACAACAATGGTAAGGATAAATAACCAAAAACACGCATCGAAACAAACAACAATGGTAAGGATCAATTAACAAAAACACGCATCGAAACCAACAACAATGGTAAGGACAAATAAGAAGCAAGGTATTTGACATCACAAACATAAACTAATTGACTATAGGGGTTTAAAACAGGATCTAGGAACACAGTACTGGGGTAGGCCTCGGAAAATGAGTGGGTAAAGAAATATAAAATGATCGGACAGGGAAGAAGCATTTAAGGAGGACAGTCAACCACAAAACACAGAAACAAACACGCAAACAGACAAACAAGAAGGCAAAAGTAATATTAAATGCAAACGACATCACAAACACAAAAGGGTTGACAATAGGGCTACCGCCTTGGAACGGTCAGTGGCAAAGTAGGCCACTGGGGGTTTAAACCGGTTCTAGGGTGCACCAAACCTCACATTTACCCTACTGTCATCCAATTAAAACAGGACAGTGTAAATAAAGAAATTCCCGCCATAATCTAATCTCTAACCAACAAGGCAGCATCAATAGGCAATATAAGTAAAACACAAATATGCTCGTGTAAATATAATACAAAAAAACAATAGCATATAAAGCCACAATGAAGGTACTCAATGACTTGGCAGAAGCCTGAGCAACACGAGAATAAACCATTAAGGGCACGACAAAAAAGATCATAGACATACATCAAACGCCACCGTCCCAATGGGCTTTATGTATGCCTCATCCTAGGGCCCAGGGCCTGTTGGCTTTAGAGCTATATTTCTTCACATCCTTTTAGCACAAAACACGTTGAACTTCCTATAGTTCTTTTAGTTTAAATTATTTTATTAATTATATTTTCAATTTAAGCATATGAGCCGAAACACGCGAAAACGACCCTTCAGACAAAATGTTGACATTTTATATTTTTGATGTTTATGAAACACGTTGATTTTCTCTTTAAACATGTCTTTATTTTATGTTGATATCTTAATTAAAAATGATTTTATCTCAATTTGCAAATTAAAGATTATATTAACCATTAATTTCGACGTTGACGTCGGCGTCTTGGACGACGTCGTTGATTTAATAACAACAAAAAACATAAGCAATTACCATTTTCTATAGCATCAACTATTTATATTAAGAAAACATATTCCCTATGATATAATAATTAGGTAAAACACGGAAGTGATGAGAAATGATTAGTAATTAATTGATTACCGGCCGACGTCATAAATTGTTACTTTATGACGTTGTCGTTTAATCGTCCGAAGGGACGTTTTCGTGTGTTGCGGCTCATATATATAATGACAACAAATAATGGATCGGAACGGAAGCATAATGCTTATTAAGGTCCTTTCATTATAGTACATGTCCTAGAGTTCTTTGGAAATCATACACATTGATTGGAGCCGGATGTTTCTATTCGGATTATTTGTTAACCGAATTATATTTTTTCTACACTATCTGGAACAAACATCTATTTTCAGGACACGTTTGAGTCAGTCATTTTTCTCCAATGTAAACATAAAATTAGTCATATCCTACCAACGGACAGTGCAATGATTTCATATCCTACCAACGGACAGTGCAATGGTCCGTCTGATCATTGACTGATTGTTACTCGACATATTTATTGAGAAATAAAGTCAACTATGAATGCTTGGTGATTAAAGTTTATTTGAATATTTATTTCGTCTAATATACAATACAAAATAATAGCGTTACAGACAAAATAGAAATTGGCAGGCTGATGAATATTTACAAAGATAAGTAATATTATTTACAAGGATAAGTAATATAAGGTGAACACCAATAGTACGCTAATGAATAGACCTAAAATAAACAGACAGGACAAATCCTATATGAACCAGCGAAGTAACCAAAATGAAAACTGGCACCATGACTTTCTTCTGATAACTCCGCACTCAAATGTTCGTTGATTGGATGAGAATACATACAAAAGATGTATAATGAAATGAAAAATATATATGCATAAAAACGTTTAAAACAACAATAGCAAGAACAACAACAACACACACCATGTTTGGCTTTTCTATTAACAATCAAGGGATTTACTTATCAAAACTTTCCGTTGAACTTTGTTTTTGCTGAACTGTTTCAGTAGTATTACATCTCATGAATAGACTCAATAAAACCGAGTCTGCTATATTTCTCCCATATTTGTGTTTGTTGCTTCCAAGTGATGCCCTTTTCAGTATTAATTATACAGAACATTCCATTTTGATATGAGGTATCATTTCGTTTCCAACAGTATTTCACCAAAGCACCACATGTTCGGATAGATATGGTATGTATTTCGTATTTTTCGAAAAACTACCTAAAAGGTATCTATTTTATTGTTTTAAATATCAGGTCTTGGCTATTCTGAAATGACTGAGCCAACGACAAGGTCTGCATCACTGATTTTTAGGACAGACGCTGCAAAAAAGTGAAAATTAGCCTGCGGGGGAAATTAATAGACATGTGAATTTTGGAAAATTAAAGGTTCATAGAGCGAAATTCTACGTCAGATATTAAGTGGTACTATGAGCGAATGACGCAGGGTAAACAAAATAAATCAGTCCATAATATATATGACTTTTCAAATTGACGATATTTATTTGATTTATATCTTTTATTTCAAACAGTAGGCTTTCTGCCCATGAGTTCACAAATATCGTTAAATACAGAATTACATGCATATGATATACAGTACCGGTAATTGGCAATATATTGGTATGCATAAACTGAGTTGATTCATGTTATGGATTCATATATAAAAGAGGTGTTGTTGTTTTAAACAATTTGAAAAGAACAAAAGATAAAAGAAAAACAAACAACAGAACAAAAGAAAACGTACATTGAGATAAATAATTATAGAAAATAAACAGAAATATTCCAATTAAACTGAAAAAATATATTAATAGTATTCAGAGTGGAGAAAAGTGTGTTATTTATTGTAATATGTATCATCACGTTTCTTAAAGCTCTTAAAAATGTATGTTGATTGATTTTTTATTGTTTTAATCTTTTCTGAAGAGAGAAGCTCAATAAACTTAGGAACATTTGGTCGTTTCCAATCAAATTTATATATAAGATCACATCTAAATTCATAATATAAAGGACATTCCAATATAAAATGGAATTCATCTTCTTAGGAATTACAGAGTTGGCATTTTCTTTCTTCTCTAGGTATTTTATGAGGTTAATGCCATCGTCCTGTTTCTATTTCTAGTCGATTAGAAGATAATCTTAGTTTAGTTAAGGCTAAGTCCTATGTCTAAATATGTTTCAAAACTGAAGATTGAGAAAAGAATGTAAGTGTTTGCTCTACTTGAATTGGTTAACTGTTCATTCCAATTTTGAATAAAATGGTCTCTAGCTCTTTGTTTAAAAACATGTAAAAACAGGTCACTATTTTCGACTCCTTGAGAAATCCACACATCGTTAAAGCCCATATTTTCTAATAGTCTTTAATTTGTAATGCCCAATTTTGTTTGTTTGGGTATTTAGTGATATCGTCGATCATCATATTATATGTTTGTTTAATATATTTTCTATTGTCGGTGCGCGTTATTTTTAACCAGAAACGGATAATATGGGAGAGTCGTTGACTTTTTAGTGAGGTTCTACCGATTTCCACATATATAAAGTTATTTTGTGTAGAACGTTTTACACCTAGTAGTTGTTTACAAAATTGCAAGTGTATCCTTTCTAGAGATTCGGCACCTGCGAAACCCCATATTTCTGCTCCGTAGTTGAGAATATTTAGTTTTATATGTATAGCAGATGTAATAAAGAATAACCGTGCTGATAATTACTACTACTACTACTACTACTACTACTAATAATAATAAGCGGACATTTAATGAGACACGGATGACGAACATCCAAAATATCGTTATATGAGCCAGAAATGGACGCGTAAAACATAAATAACATTTATACTGGTAATTTTGATACATACTGCTTTTAATAAATCATAACCTTTTTATTCACTGTTTAAGTGTTTAAGTGCTTATGATAACCACTTCAGCACCGATTTGTGTTGATAGGTTTTTGTACTTTTAACACTAAATAATCATTACACAGAATCTAGCATACGTAAGCGTATTAACTACAAAACAACATCGATAACGTTTTTGAGTTTCATCTGATAAAATTAGCAGGTTTACCCGCAAACCCATCTACCCCAACACCCGGATGCCCTTTTTGCCACTGAATTTTCAAAGGCGGTTGCCAATGGTCGTTGTTTTTGTAGTAGAGACAGACCATCAATATAAAATTAACAAAAAAAATATATGCAGTTACAGTTATTACACAGACCAATGTCACCTATGGAAATTACAGCTTTGAACGATGATACTACTATTGCATTTAGTAGTTGCATCCAGTAAAAGATGCAAACCAAATATAAAATAAACATCAGTAACATATACACAGTAAGAGACGAGCGTTACAGTTATATTGCATTATGACATAGACCAATATCACCTATGGATATTACAGCTTTAAGCGATGATACTACTATTGCATTTAATAGTTGCATTCTCAAAGAGAGGCCTAGTCCAATTATAAAATAAACAACAATAACATATACAGTAAGAGAAGAGCGTTACAGTTATATTGCATTATGACATAGACCAATGAACACATTGCCCTGGAACCACTTTGAATTTCAAGGCAAGAACAAAATTTGTCGTTTTTAATGGGTTTCATTTATATTCTACCTTATTTTTTTATTTTTCCGTACACGTTTTCAGTCCTTTGAAATCCTTTTGAAGGGGCCGTTGTGTCATAAACATTCGTTTCTCCATGACTCTGTTTCATATTTACATGCGAGTACGTATCATCATTTAATGGTACACCACTAGTATTGACCGTGTGGTCCGCACTGTCGTATGTGGTCTCGGCCTCTACATGCCCCACTTTATCTACATTCCTGTCACTTCGGACTAGAATTGCTTTGGCATAAACATTGTCTGTTTGTTTCTTTCCGTCAGATTTAACGTGACTATAGGTTTCGTCTGTCGCATGAGTTGCTTTCCTGTTTCCTATCTTGTTCGGAAAGTTACCACTGGTGTCATATGTATTATCATCAATGATCGATGATGATGCAGTCGGCTTTTGTTCGTTTAGGTCAGTTTGAGTATGATTGTATGTGTCGTCTGTTTGAATATATAATTTGTTGTATATGTTTTCCGTGTCATGTATCGTTACACCTTTGGAGTTGGTGTCAGTTGTATCGTACGTATCTTCTTTGTCAAAGTCATGCGATTGATTATCTACAGGCTGCTCAGTGTGAACTATGATTTCTGGATCAGAATCTGCATACCTTCCACCATCGTAAGCGGCAGTTGAACGACCGGTCTTCTCACCATTCTGATTCGGTGCCCGTTGTCTAAATAGCACAATGAACATGATAACACATACATTAAAAGTGTAACAGTTCTAGAGAATACTGCCCTATTGTTCTTGTCTGTGTTTGAGTTATAGCTTCGAAATTGTGTAATGTGTTTTATTTTGTGTTTTCAATAATGAACACTTATGATGTGCATTATCAGGTATATCTGTTTTCAATGTTGTCCTATAGTAAATTAACAAAGACATATTTTAATAAAAACCATCAACAGCAGTTTTGAATAGGTGGTTCAACTACTCCAGTCTTTAACTTATCCTTAAGGTTATGTTGTCTGTTTTTTAATTGTGTCTTTTAACTGTTACTTGTGATACACAGACTTTATAATCTCTGCTACCAACTTCCATTTTGTTTATTTCGCTCATTGTTTTCTCGTTTAGGGCAAAGGATTTTGTTAGAAGCTGGGACCATAGGCCGTTGGCCATGTGCTGGTATGAACATACCACACAGAAGGTTCCATGTTCACCGTCATATGCATACCATCTTCAAAATGGCTAAAATGTTCGTACTATATTGAATTCTTCTCAATAGACCCGAGACTGCACTATTTTCTATACTTATAGTGATCGGCAATTTCCAAATTTACTTTTCATACTTTTTCACAGATCACCAATTACAGTCAAAGTAAATGCTATTTTAATGATTTTCCTTATTTATTTCGTTTATTATTTAACAGTTATAAACATTACCTTCTCCGCCAAATAACAAATCCCAGAACTGCAAGAGCTAACAGTACTATAATCGCGACAGAAACTCCGACGTAAACTCCTAGAAATACAAGAAAACAATAGTATGTAGACAACTCCTGAACAAGTTGGCTATGGAAAGTTTATACAGTTTTGATATTAAAACATTTAACATTGAATTAATGCATGAAAACATACACATTTATGAAGGATGTTTCAATGTGTACAATGATACATACGTCTCGTTTGTGAATTCTTTATGAAGTTTGTACGTGTGATCGTTAACATTAAATGAGGATAAAGTGAAGTACATGCATTTTATATAAAAAAAAACGACAGACAGATGTAATTTTTAAAAGAAATGCATTGTTATAAGTCGCTCAACAGACTGTGTGAATACAATACGCCAATGAAATACACATGACATATGTGTTACAGGTTCCCTAAACAAAGACATTCACATGTGTACATATGTTTTAAAATACATTTGTTTAATATTTTGACCTAGACACATTTAAGTACAAGCATGTCAAAAACATAGAAACAGTTTGTAACATATTATGAATTATACACACATAATTATGAATATGTTAGTAATTGCCAAAAGTAACCAAACTGATAAAAACACAACTG
The DNA here is from genome assembly GCA_037043455.1 of Cyrtodaria siliqua. Classification (NCBI taxonomy): domain Eukaryota; kingdom Metazoa; phylum Mollusca; class Bivalvia; order Adapedonta; family Hiatellidae; genus Cyrtodaria; species Cyrtodaria siliqua. The sequence goes on from JAWPHD010000339.1 coordinate 466,949, forward strand.
AGAATAATGTATGCGTATAATATGAATTTGTTTGGCATACATAACATGATTTAGTTTCAATAAAAGTATACAAAATGAACGTTTAAAGGTGAAATATAGCGTGTATTTTGAGTATATATTCGGAAATATACGTATATAATATACAATATTTTCAAATCTTACACTTATTGGTTGTCCCGTTTTCTCACAGTAGCCAATTTTATCCCATAGCGCACACGCTTCGAGTTTCGTCCTTTTTGAAGACAGGTAAGTGACACGTGATCCGGTGACGTCATTGGTACCAAACGATTCGCGGTGTCGCATTGAGTTGTATAGTATTGTCTATGTAGGATTACGTTTTATGGTACTTGTTAAAAATGCCGTGTGTTGTTGCTGGGTGAAAAAGTTTGCATAAAGAAGGACAATATAATAACCTAAGTTTTTTTCGTTTCCCTAATCGAGATAATGATATACTAAGATTTGAAGTGTGGGTAGACGTTACCGAAGAAAATCGCCCGACTCGTCGAGAAAGTGGGAACCTACGAAAGACGCGCGAGTTTGTAGCAAACATTTTGAGTTGACTTCGTGGGAAGTCCATCCTTTGGATTCATTATCTTTGAATTTGGAGAACAAAAGGGCATGCAGATTAAAATCAACAGCGGTACCAACGATATTCGACTATAAAAATGAGAAGTGCATAACCCCGCCGTCTCCAAGCAAGTTGTATTCGCCTATTCGACCGGCGTTGAGGAAATTCATACATGAAGTAAGATTGAATATTATGTAGCCGTCTTTTTTTAAAAGATTGCTAAGAACGTTCAGCATATAAATTTAAATGAATCCGGTGAAATAAACACTGTGTCTTTGTTTCCAAATTTTAATTTTAATAATTTTAAATTATACACCCTCTTCTGCCAATAGTATTATAGATATATATTATCAACATATATAGGTCTATGGATTTGAAAAAAAATACAAAATGTTTCATGGATATTTATTACAAGGCAGAAAATTAATAATATTACTAGCTTTTATATTAATTCAGTAATTTTTTATGGCAAAGCAACAACAATAACGCCTCTTAGCTCGTGCAATAAGTAAAACAAGTAAAATAGAATAATATACTTTATATTATGGTAATTTGATATATTTGGTCTGTTTTCGATCTGTATATCAGGAGTAAGTAAACATGAGTAAGTATACTTACTAACTGTCTATATCGTTCTCAAAATACATTTGGCTATATTTTTTAAATCATAGTATTTTTCTCTCTTTGTGCGCGACAAATATCATGTGATATATCCGTCTTGTGTAATACGCGTCTGCCCTCGGCGGTATTACACCGCTCATGTAATTGCAATAAACAGGAAATATATCATAAAACTAGCTTTCCCTAAATGGTGCGTGCTTTTGTGATATACCGACGTATGTACCCAAATTAGGCTGCATTTCAATAGTGCACCGCAATATTTTATTAGTCTGTATTAATATTTGGGGGCACGTGGAGACTAGAGAGCGTGTCATATTGCATACACCGCTTCTAGAGTGTTTGGTGTTGATGGCGACTTATGGCAAATATATAATACTATAGCAATTATGGCGCCGACATTATATGCTGTTTCATTTATTATTGTTTTTATTCATTTTTTATCAATTATGGATAATATCTAATAAATATATTTGTTCCATGTCTACTTATCGGCAAAAAAATCTGACGCCCGTATTACCATAGAGTTACATACATATATATCCATGTATTAATGTATAGGTATAGACCAGGTCCATTCATTCGGAATATACTACATTTCGCGGTTATTGTGTATGTACCAAGATATTGCAGTGTTGCGGGTGACTTACTGTCAGATTTCGATGAAAACAATGTTTACGTTGTTTTTTTGTTTGTTGTTGCTGTAAGTGTATAAATACGCTATTTTGTTAGATTAGTGAATAGTGTAATGAACCACTGAACGTAACGAATGACATGACACGATAGTCTTTACAAGCTGTCAATTTGCACCTGCACCGCGTACGACTTCATCATCAGTTGATGAATCCGATGTATTTTCGTCCTCAGACATGTATTCTGGCTCCAAACCTAAAGGTTGCACATGATGTAACCGTTTTATCACGGGCATTTCCTCTGACATCGCTTAATTCTCACATTTTCACACAAGGTATACTGTTTTGCGTTCAGTCACAATGTAAACAAAAAATAGTTTGTTCCCAATGACGTCATTTCCGGAAATTCGCGCAAGAGTTTTTCCCCTTAGATTTTTTTCGATTTTTTTAGCAATGCCTGTTCGCCTTTTCAGTTTTTATCTTTAAAAACATATTTTCACTAAACATACATCAATAGCATAGTACACATCGTATTTATAATGATATTTAGTAATTAAAAACATATCAACAACGGATTTGTTGATTTAGGACAAATTTCATCTTTAAGTGTTATCACGTGTGATGTCCAAAACGCATGTAAGCGCATTATTTTACTACAGTAGGTGTGTATAATTCATTAACATATTGTGTACCCATCAGTGATCTTGGTCAATCTTATCATATTTACCAGTGTTTGATTCATTATCAGAAGATTGAAGGGGTAAGCCAGAACTTGCATCTGTTGTGGAATCGTGCGTCTGTGTGGTATCAGAATCAGTATTGTCTGGAAGAGCAAACGTAGATGTTACCATTGTGTTTGTTATAGTAGTGGATGGTTTCACTGTAGGACCAATGCTGCTGCTCGATGGTGTGCTTGGTAACGTTGTATCTTCTTCGTCTACATTAAAAAAATTATACACTTATACACATATCTTTTTCCCCAATTGTTTTATTCACTAAATGTCACGCAATGCATTTAACTTCTAGAATACTCATACTGTCGATTCTAGTACATATACGTCATTATCTGCGGTATGAGTGTCGCTCGGGTAATTCCATATACATTGTATTACGTTAATGTGTGTTGTATAGGTCCAAGGTCAATCAATGCATACTCTCCGTACATATGAAAGAATTTTAAACTATATATGTAGCTATAGTACCGTAATCACATTTAAACGATGAAACGAATTTATAAGTGTTACTTGTTTGAGTGCCTTATTTCATAATCACATATTATTAAAATAGAGAGGATACAACTATGAACTCGTAATGTAACGAGAAATACATACTTTGACGTACTTTTGTGATTTAAGCTACATTTACGACTACACGTTTTGTAAAATACGAAAGGGATGCTATTATTTCCTGCTAGAAATGTCTGACATGGCTTGAACAGTTTTGGTTACTCCCCTTCCTTTTTTTAAATATTTTATTTAAGGCACTAAAATGTGACACACTAATATGTAATAGGTCAACAGAATAATCGCTTTAGTTTCTTAATTAACTTGGACGATACTAAAGATATGCCACTTTACTGCTCCTCTTAAAGAAATACTGGAAATATTGGGATTATCACTTCTTAGGCCGGGGGTGAAATCCTTCATGAATAATGGAGCCTTTTTAAATTGGTAATATTTTATGAAAACCACTTTCTGCATTTAATAATTGATAAGAAAGAAATATTTATCATGTCATGACCATAGGTCAACATTTTGAAAATTTGAAAAGTTATGAGCTAAGTTATGGTGTAGGTTAACGTTTTACGAAATTGGGCTTAACTCTGCCGAAATGAAAGTCATGGTTCTTGTTCATACCACTGACATGCCAATGACATGGAATAATTGATATACATAGAACTTTATTGTGCCTCGTTATAGGTCCATGGAGGTTCGAGGCCATCCTCCGTGAACCTTACAATGTTTGCATAAATGTAATCAATTGTAATAGGTCAAACATGACCCTTGAGCAAAGACAAATAAACGTTTACTAAAACACTCCGTTCTGGCGTACAGTGCTACAAAAACATACAGTTTATGTCTATATTTAATCATGTTAATTATGTTAATTTTAATTGCATGTATTTCCAAATTATGGTAAACTACTCTAATGTCAAAGAAGTAATATAAAATATATCAACATGTTAAGCAGAATGTGGAACACAATAGTGAATTATTTGTGTTTTTAAACTTCCAAAGAGCGCTATCAAATGCACAATATTTTACGTAAAGCATATAGTTAGGTATCACATCTTATTCAAATATCAAATGAGTTCTAGCAACCTCGAGGAGTTCATGTCATAATACGCGAGTGCTCGCGGTCAGAAGATATTATCAACAATAATACTTACTCCTTACTCAATTTCTTCGTGTTTGACATACATTTTATTGTTTACAACAAGGGATCGTTTACACTGATTTTCGTGGTCATTGGTAAAAAGAAATAAATAGAAAACAGTAATTAGTTTATGTTACAACTGTGTAAAACTAAATATGTTTATAAACTATGATGCAAATAGTAATTCATGACGAGTTTTAAAACTATTAGACGTGTAAGCGGCTAAATTGCGGGTGTTTAGTTTGTTATTAGATTGTAATAACTGAATTAATTTGAACAAACTTTTCCTATTAGTATAATATGGTTTGATGCATTCAGCTCTGAAATGATCATATATTGGACACTCGAGAAGAAAATGAAACTCATTCTCTAATACCGCGCATGTCATGCATAACCTATTTTCTCTAGGAGTAATACGTGGTTTAGTTCAACGCCCAGCCTCAATTTCTAATCTGTGAGATGATACCCTTAACTATGTAAGAGCTTTGCGGAATTTTGTAATATTAACAGTATCTAAATATGACTGGAAACTGAATGACGCAAAGTGAATGTAAAATGACACTCGGTTAGACTCTTGTATCCTTGCGTTCCAGTGTTGTATAAAGTTGTCACTGAGACGTTGTTTTAATACAGATAGAAAACATTTATAATTTCTAACCAGTATCTGATAATGATATACAACCGCCTTGTGTGATAGTCAATTCTGCCTAGTTCACGGTAAATAAAATCATTTTGAGTAGACGTTTTCACGACAAGCCGAGACTTACAGAATTGCATATGTACCCGTTCAATCTGATTTACTTCACTACCATAATGTAGTATGGGTGTGACCAGCTTATCAAATAATTCAGGGGTTTGTCTCGGGGATATGTTAACAAACCTATATAGGTATTTATTTAATTTGAAAATTGACTTATGTGCTTGACCGGAAAGCGTTGCTTGACATTCAGAAAACGAACCACCGGATGTAATAAAACCCCGAAATAAGATAATTTATTGACATTGTGAATTGAAGTGTCCCGTATCTAAAAGTAAGGTTTCAGGATAGCATTCCACTTTTTCTGAATATTATTACTTTTGTTTTTTCAGTGTTAACAGTTAATTTTCAGCGGTTACAATATTTGTGTAATATATTAAAATTTGTTTGAAGTTCATTGGCATTTTTACCAAATATAATTATGTCATCTGCATATAATAAATACATATCTTGAGCGTGTCTACATCAATTCCAGTAGATCCTTTAAGATAAAGTTCCTCTTCCAGGTCATTAAGATATATCGAAAATAAAAAAGGGCACAGGCTTTCACCTTGACGTACGCCTAAGTGACATTCGAATGCATCACTTAGTGTTGTATTAAACCTATCTTTTGATTTAACATGGTTGTACATTGAACGGATAAGATTTAAAAATGTCCCTCTAAATAAAGGCTCTAATGCGAAGTTTTATTAATTTATACCAGACATGTTCACGAACTATATAGTCAAAGGCCAATCAAAGTCAATTGATAAAAACGAACTGTTTAAAACTGCATGGCCGTAGGTCAATAATTTGCCAAGTTATGAGCTCGGTTAGGTTGCAGGTTAAACTTTTATGAAAAAGAGCATAACTATGCCGAAATACAATTCACAGTCATTGAACATGTCAATGATATCTGCATAATTGATAAGGAACAAGAAATATCTTTAAAAAAGATAGTCGGCGCGTTTGGGGAAGCACAATGTATGTGATTGATGGTCATGAAGTGAAATAGTTTTAAAAGCGAAATGTAAGGTAGAGAGTAGAGCAATATAACGTTTTCTATCAGTATTCCGATAAAAGTTGACACCGTTGTGCCAATGTGGGGACTTTGAACAAAACAAGTTAGTGACTTCCAGTGCATGCAAAGGGCCATAACCCTGCAAACAAGAGGCCCACGAGGTCCTGAATCGATATACTGGCAAAGCTCTAATCTTGTGGTTTCAAAAAAAAAAGGTTTTTAAATGTATTTCTTAATATTTCTATGTAAAACATTTGACCCCCGGTAAGGGGCTTATTCTGACCGCAGGGTCACCATTTGTACAACTTGGTAAAGGACCACTATATGATGCTACATGCAAAATATCAAAGCTGTAGCCCTTGTGGTTTCAGAGAAGACATTTTTTAAATGTATTAATAAATTTAAATGGGAAGAATAGTTTGGTCACCATTTCTACAAACTTGGTACAGGACCACTAGTTGATGCTATAAACATAGTATCTAAGCTCTAGCCTTTGTGGTTTTGCAGAAGAACACATCCGGGCACCTTGAAAATCACGTGACTATGAAATCACGGCGATATGTAATTTTTAATAGGGTTTCATTACCCGTTACCATGTAAAATTAACGCACTTTGCAAGAAAACAGAATAATTTGATTTGCAATTTCAGCATTTCTATTCCTTTCTTCATCTTTTCCGGTCACGATTGAAGTACAGCGTAACAAATCACCTGACGATATACCATTTATCAACAACTACACCCTATAAACAAATCTACTACTTTCCTTTGGCCTTGTCAGACAAATTTAGCCCATCGGCATTCAGATTAATAAACACTGTAGGCTTTCGTAATTTCTGTATCGCTTTCAACTCCAATTTTGATAGGCTTACACTGACACACCTACTGCGAGTCCAAAAGCCAGGTTAAGGGTGCCCTCTGGTGAAGAATTAGCGTGATCTGCGCATATTTTTGCGCAACGCGTATGTGGATGTTGTAAAAAGTGGGAAGATGTTCCAAAATATTTAGTCATACATCCTTGATACTTAGTATACATGTTCACAATCATGAACCCCACACATTGATGTAGGTTTGATAATTATAGATTATTATCAGTCAGTTTTCATATCAACCACTGTATCATTTCTGAGACCCTATATGTGCCCGAGGGCTTTAGCCTTGAGACATAATTCCTACACATCTGATCTCTAAACTTTGGTATATTGTGCGATATACCAGGGTTAGGGTTTGATTTATTCATAATAATGGTATATCGCACACTTTGCCACAGTTTGGAGATCATATGGGCAGGAATTATATCATGAGGACTGAAAACACGACATGCTTCTGATTGACAAACTGTTGTATATTGTGCGATATATCACATTAGAGATAGATTATTTGAATTTGATATAACATTGTGTTAATGTTAATTTTAATTCGAACATGGCAGATGCTATTTTCAATATACACAAGCAAATACAGGCGTTTACGAGTGAGCATGGAATTACATTCATACTGACGCAATGTCATCGTGTTTTTTGTTTTCATTTCATCCGCCCCATTCCTCGCTGGCTGAATGTAAACCCGAGTGTGAAGATACAGCCGTTTTCGATTTGAATCCGGCGGAGACGTGCTTTAGGCATATAAAATCAGCCAGCATTACAGTATAATTGCTCGAGGGATTAACCTTGAATATGCTATTTTGAAAGTAGTAACTTCCATTTTATTGGACGGCGTCATCGGTTGTTTACATGTCTGATGCGTCTGACATCCATTGACACAAGCGATGTATTTCCATGCTCAATCGGGAGCGGCTGTACAACAGTGGGGTAAAATATACCATACAAAATAAAGTGGGTGGGGCAAATCAACATCTCTTTAACGTATTTTGGTCATATTGTGTATACTATATACTGATTGTATATCAAGTGTAGCCAGTCATTTAAATGACTTTTGATATAATAAATAAACCAAAGCACATATATTTATCTTTTTCTGTAATAAAATGAGAGGTCTTTAACATTTTTAATTGTGAACTCTTTTAGATGAAAACCGACATATACTTTTTATCACATTTATTTGATAACCTTGTAATTCTCTATTATATACCAGTTTATTACAAAGTTCTTGTTATTATTTCTATGAGTTTGTCTTGCCCAAAATTTTCCCAAAAATGAAATTTTCTGTGATTTGTTTTGTTTCATTAGAAGGTGTGCTGAAATAGAAAACTTCAAAGATTTCTCCTATTTTTATCATTTTAAGGGTTTTCTTACTTTTGTTTTGATACCTGTTTAGCTTCTCATAACTTTTTTTCATTTGTACATTTTTTTATCTAAAATATTGGGTGATTTCTAAAGCCATACCCAATTTTCAGATGATTCTGAATTTAAAACCCCACTTTAAATTACCAACACATCATTATTTTTCCAGAAACTAACTAGTAATATTTTAGTCTTCATAAAAATCAGGGAAATTAAAAATTATTGTTATACTGATATTCACCAGAGGGCACCCTTAAACGACTGGCGCCGAAAAACTGTATAAAGCTTCATCATGTTCATGGCCGTATGCAAATATTTATCCCAGTTAGACTAAAGATATGCCGTTATACTGCTTATCTTTAATATAACGCTAGTTGACGTTTCAAAAGGTGAGCTCCGAGTTATTGTATACATTTTCATAACCTCTGCTCCCAACTAAACTCCATTTTGTTTATTTCGCCAATGTTTTCTCGTTTAGGGCTAAGCGTTTTGTTAGAAACTGAAACAATACGCTGCTGGTCATGGAATGGTGTAAAAATACCTCATTGAAGGTTCCATGTTCACCGTCATATGCATACCATCGTTCTGTACTATTGAATTTTTAAATATTAAGGTCTGCTCAACCCGGGGCTAGAGGACGTGAACAGTAGCAAGCACTTTTAACTACCGTTCATCTCAGTCAAGCCGAGACTGCACTATTTTTTGTCTTCATCGTGTTCGACGATTTCCAAATTTCTCTTTTCATACTTTTATTTTATTTATAATACTAAGAGATTGCTCTATCCGAACAGTAATATGCCTCTCGTATGTCCTAACTTATGTTGATTTTGTTTCATACAGCTAAACATATTCAGTGTATGTATTGCTTAACCCAACTTATTTACTTACAGTTTGATAAATTCTGGACTATCAGACGATAATGTAAACTTAATCAAAATCAAATATTGTTAAGTTAACAGCCGAACATATATAATCATTGTGTAGCATATGACGAACTGGTGAAAACCAAGAGCCAGGTACTCTATCGTTTTTATCCAATATCTTATCTCGCAATGGACGTCCTACTTCCATTTCGGAGTGTGGTGCATTTTTAAGGAAGGCCGGCACGTTAACCAATGCGTTACGCAAGTGGATAAATTATTCACTGCTACCACGCACAGATATAATAAATTCCGTTACAAAAAGTGAAAACTACAAAGCAACTGTTCACTGCTACCATTTGCAATAAGAATCGTTTGAAAAAAACATTGAACACTTTTAAATCTCGTAAAAACGTTCTGGCCATTCATTGTACAATATATGATAAAAATAGTTAATAATTTAATGTTATTACATTTGACTAAACAGAAAAATAAATCAATCATTTCTTCATAAAGTTTTTCTTGCATCAAAGATAATCAATTGCAATCAGAACAGTATTTAAAACAAGCTTACCTCTATAACAAAGGGCTTTTTTTATTAAAGCACTCGTGTTTGCAGTAAAGCCAACTTGAAAGATACCTTCCACAAGTTCCATATAAGCAAATTTTAAAATCGTGATAGGTGTATCTGAAAGATAGTTGTATTTACAATAAGTAACTTTTATCTTTTCGTAATATGTCTAATAGACATGTTAACAAGTACGTTTTGTTTACTTGCAAGGCCAACGAAAATGAAGAAAACAATAGCAGTCAAAGAGTATGCAATGTTAAAAGTAGATTACCCGTCCTAATTGATCAAATAACGTATACAACCTCTGCCTTGCGTAGTTATGTACATGTGTATGTGTGTACATGTATATGCATGGTTGTATAACTATATTAATGTTTATTAGTTTAAATAATTGGTGTATACTTTATATCATATAGCGCATATAATTAAGATATAATGGCCACTGTTTGAAACCATGTAAGGTATAGAACTCTGGAGATGGAATGTTGTAGGTAGTGGCACTGTGTAGGTCGCTCTAGCCCGTCTTTGTAATCTGTATTGGTCCATATCTGCAGTCGAATGTGAATTATTTAGTATAGCATAAATGCCAGAAAGATGTATGTTTTCTGATTAATGCATTGTACATTTGTAATTAATTGTTCTTTATTGTTTATATGCTATTCATGTATGCATATACTTTTGTCATGCATTTATTCTGCATGCAACACTGCATTCATTTTTGCACATGTATTATGTAATTAATCTGTGTAAATAGAAAATAAAGAGAATAAATAAACAAAAGAGCAAGATGTATACCATATGGCATAGGTAGTCTTTTTTGAAACCACTTTTCAGATTTAATAAATGCTTGTCTCAATGTAAATTGGATTGCGTTTTTTAGGTTTGTGTATATTTATCCTTTTGTAATGAACATGATGTAGAAGGCAACACTTACGGATTTTATGAAACACATTTTATCGAAGGCTTATTAACTTTTCATACATTCTGATTCTATTTAAACAGACTAAATTGTACATATTGTTTACAGAAATGTATATAGGCAAATTTAAATACATCTACTTCTCTTAAATCGTAACGAAATTTGATAAAATTTGGCAAAATTATTTCTTGATTGTTACCTTTTCAGGTAGAGCATAGTCATGGTCCTCTTACTGTTTTGTCTTTTACTATACACATTCGAGGAGTATCATTCGGTTTTACCGACCACACTCAATAATTTTTCCGGCCAAATGCAGTTCTAGTAAAATTGGTTAAAGACTATCGCAGTCCTACTTACACTTCACTTACACACACACATGTCTTGCTAGATCATAAGTTAAACACATATTACCATTATGTTTGAAGACAACGCCGCTTCTAATCATACCCGTCCATAATTGGGATCCTGTGCCTCCGTCGAGAACTAAAGGCGTCCTGTATGTCATGGGGTATTGACCGTCGTCAAAGCATATAACTGTCGAACCTAACCAATCAGCGTAGTCCATAATATTAACATCTGAACCTGTAACAAAAGGTATATATTTTAAAATCTAACCTGTGATTTACGAGTTAGACGAATATAAAAAAAGGTAACTCAATAAGAAACTGCACGTTTATAAAAACTAGTTGACGGAATATAAACATAATGCAGCACTATTGACCTAGTGTCTTCGTTTGAGTTAATAACCTTATTTTATATATTCACAGTTTTAACTTAAAACATCATATCAGAAGGACTTGATATTTAGTTGTAAAATAAAAATATATTGCCCTTGAAAACCGATAGAAAAAAACAAGAGGCCCAAAAAGGCCTGTATCGCTCTACTTGCTGTATCAAGTCTGTGGTTGGGTTGGTGAGAGGGAGCGGGCGGGGTAAATTAGTTGTTGTACCTCTTATGACAAAACCCTTTGCCTTGTAAAATGGAAGTCGAACATACAATTTACTGCAAGTTCCCCAAGTTGTACCACTGAAGAGAGACCCCTTTATGCAGGAGGTCAAAAACCGTTTTATATATGTTGTGCCTCGAGTCCCTAAATGACCATACCAAACTAGAATCGTAACCATGCTCATTTGGACAAGATACTAAGTATTTGTTTGTGATTTTGACCCGATTAATCCCAGAGGGCCCAGTGGGTAGAGCAAACGTCCGAGACATTATTGCGCATCTACACATCCTAACTAAGAAATACACCACATATGAACTTTCTCAAAGAATATAGAAGGAGTTAGCGTCACAAGGCCGAAACGCTGTAATAGTCAATTACTGCAAGCTCCCCCAAATTGTACCCCTGAAAAGGGATAAATACACGCAGGAGGACAAAACCCGATTTGTATATGTTGTGCCTCGAAGCCCTAAATGACCATACACAATTAGAATCTAATCCATTTATATTCGGAGAAGATATGCATTTTGGTGTCATTCTTTACCCGATTACCCCCAATGGGGACCCATTGGGCGGAGATCTTGCTGCAGCCCCTTATGTCATAAAAATATAATATAAATAATTAGTTAGCATGTTTGTTCCAATAACTAATTCCTAAATAAAGTTATTGTCTGTAAACCATTGTTCTATTTTAGTAACATTGACCTTGACCCAAATGACCTCAAATGGAATCCCAAGCTTCCTTTCCATCTAAGCTACCTATACAAAAGGTTTAGTTGTAATATCTTATTACTAACGTTATTGACCGGAAACCAATTTCCTATTTGTATTAACAGCGATCTTGACCTTGACCCAAGATACCTCTAATTCAATACCAAGCTTTCATTCCATAAAAGCAAAATACACAGCAAGTCTGTTCCAATATCTTATTCCTAACTAAAACCATTGTCTATTTTTAGTAACAGCAATCTTAAGATTGAATCTAGGGACCTCAAATGCAATACTAAACTTCCTTTCCATATAAGCTACCTAAGCAGTGGCTACACAACAATGAATGCCCTAACGTCTTAACAAGTCATACAGCATATTTAAGAAAACCAGGGATCATAACTGAAATGTTATTAGTCCGATCTGGCTGTTTTTCGAAGCTGACGGAGCTTTCATTGACAATCTGGCACAGTTTGGTAAAGATCAGATATAAAACGAAGGCCCTATAGTATTAACGAGGAAAATACAGCATATGTAAAAATATTAAGGTCCTTAACTCCTGTGTTAAATGTCCTAGCTGGCTGGTTTTCAAACATGTCTGAGCTTTGATTGATTTCAACAATATGGCTAAGTTTGGTAAAGATCGGATAAAAACGAAGGCCTTATCATGTTAACGTTGCAAAATATAGCATATTTACGAAAAGCAAGGGCAATAACTCGGTATTATTGGTCCACACGGGCTGGTTTTCGAACTTGAGCTTTTATTGATATCAACATTGTGGACAAAATTTTAGAATCTAGCTTTAATATTTTGTGACATTATAAAAGGTCAATATATGATATGGATTATGTAAAAAAAAAATCAGAAAAAAGTGAGTTACAATAGTTTCGCTTTTATCCCTCGTATTATGTTCATTGTCAAATTCTTCTAAAAATATTCTTTCTTAATTTGATGAGATTTCGTTACTAGTTATCAAATTTGCTATACTTTTGGAATATGATATCTAAATGACATTTTAAGCGTGCTGATATCAGCTTATTTTTTATACTTTATCAAGGGTCACACTAACGTCTTCATAAAATGGGACTAGTAGCTCACAAGCCTGACGTTCAGCAAATAAAGGTAAGTGCTAGGCGTCACTTTATGTGCTTTAGGAGGTATTCTAGTGTGGCTGAACTATAAAGTTGAGCAATCAGCTCACTGTTACAAGCAAATAACGTAGTGATATGACTGGAAGATTGTATAAAGCGACGTTAAACCCCAAATGCATACATATCTACTCGTTCAACTTATGTTGTCTGCTTTTTAATTTAGACTTGGAATGCGCAGGCTTCATAACCGCTGCTCCCAACTAAATTCCATTTTGTTTATTTCGCTATTCGGTGCATATAATTGTGTTAGATTCTGGGACCAGACGCCTCTGGACATGTAATAATGACAGTAAAATTAGCTTGTCCACCGCCATATGCATGCCATCTTCGGGATGGTTAAACTTCTGTACTATTTAATTTATGAATATTGAGCTCTGCTCAACCCGGGGCTAGGGGTCGTGAACGGTAGCAAGCATATTTCACTACCGTTCATGAACAGTCTCTATTAAACCGAGACTGCAATATCTCGTATTGATCGTGTTCGGCTGTTTCCAAAGGTCCACTCTCATACTCTTTCATTTATGTTAAATCCAATATAATTAAGTAAATATTAAATAAATTGAAATTGGAATAAACTTGGATTAGTTTGAGATAATTAAGAAAAATAATTATATAAGACAAGCCGTAATTTCGCTCATTATCGTTTTATTAAATTAGGATAATTACGTTGGCAATAATTATTTAACACATGCGTCGATTGTGATCCTTGAAGATATCTTAAAAGGGTAATGTATTTTAATTCACAAGATTTAAATAACCGCTATTGCATAAGCTCGTCCAGCTTTTTGGCAAGTAGAGCTTAACATCGGTTGGCAATTTTCACGAAGTCAAGAATTTTAAAGGTGTTTCCAATATGTCAGGCATTGAGAGTAGAAAGTTAAATAATCACAAACTATTTTAAGATCGTGATTTTTTGGAACATCGTTCAATAATTAAGCAATTTCTCTGAGATACTCAGAGTTGCGTATCGAATATGTCTGACCTTGAGTTTTTTTAAATATAAAGAGAAGTAAAAACAGGATGCCCACTATATATTTTCTTAGTAGTAATTGAGATCTTTTATAGAGCGGTTAGACAAGAAAACGATATCAAAGGAATACATGGCCAATAATTTTTTAAAAAAAATACGGATTTTGCAGATGATGCCATTTTTGTACTAGATGATTTAAGTCAAACATTTGAACCTTTAATAAGACTGATAGATAATTTCAGTTTGACATAAGGACTTGAACATTAACAGATTGATACTGAAAAAATGTAAAGATAAATGCTTTTCGGTCAAACAGTGAAATAACACCACTGGGAATTGCATTTACAAATGATAGAACAAAATGCCACTAGGAAAACCTTAAAATACGTTTTACTGAAAACAATGCGATTACCTTTTTAAAATTACCTTTTAAATGTTTTAATTTTTTTACAATATGAAAGCCTTTTAAGTCGAAATTAAGGTTTTATTTCATACCCTAGCCAACACCGTTTTAGCTTTTTGGAGAACGGGCTGGATGTGGTATGAAAGTTAAAAACTCGGACCACGCAATGTACACCAAATTTAAATGAGTTTTGCAATTGTATAAACCTTTGGAAGAAACCTAACTTATGACTTATGGGGGAAATAACCGTCATCAAAACATAGGGATTTATTCGATTAAGCAACAAATATTAGTATTTTTTGGGAGGGGGGGGGGGGGGGGGGGGGGGGTGGTGGGGGGGTGGGAATCGTTGACTATTAGGATTATTACAGACGTGGTAATCTAACGCATCGTTCTTTTTGGAAGACCGCCATTACTGCAAAAATTAGACTAATTGGTCCGAAAAATAACGGTTTTTAAGTGCTATCTTGAAAACAATTGTTAATAATACGTATCAAGTGTTTGTATTGAAAGTGTTTTGTACGGAATCCTGTTAGGGCCATTTCGCGAGATTTTATCACGTTTTCATTTGGACGAGATCGCGAGAATGCGAAATAAATCTCGCATTCTCGCCGTATTATACAATGAAAAAAACGCCAGTTTTGCAAATCAAACTTCATGCAAACCTCACGATTTTATATCGGCCTATTGTACGATGAAAAAAAACGCGAGAATAACGCACAGTTTGGGTTAGCAAACCTCGCGTTTTTTTCTTCGATGTACCAGAGGGCATAAACAAGAAAACATATTTCTTATTCTCTTAATCTAATATGAATAAAATCGCGAGGTTCGCACGACGTTTGATTTGCAATCCTCGCGTTTTTTTCATTGTACAATATGCCGATATAAAATCGCGAGGTTTGCACGAAGTTTGATTGCAAATCTCACGTTTTCTTTCATTGTAGAACACGGCGAGAATGCGAGATTTATTTCGCATTCTCGCAATCTCGTCCAAATGAAAACGTGATAAAATCGCGAGGTTTGCACGATGTTTGGCTCGCAAACTTCGCGTTTTTTTTAAGGTAGAATAGGGCGAGAATGCGAAAATTTCGCAATCTCGCAATCTCGCGAAATTGAAAACGCGAGATCGCGATGGCCCTAACAGGATTCCGTAGTTTTGTTATATGTTTTCATACACTGCTTATGTTCTAAATGGCCTGTTTTGTTACGAGGGTTAAAGCTAGCAAATCTACTCCAAATTGTACAAATATTCAGGCTTATGTTCTAAATGGCCTATTAGTGGGGCAGATTGGTGAAAAAAATGTGCATTGTTTGATAAAAGCACCAAACTTTGCACATAGCTAGACAATACCGTACTGAAAAAAAATGGCTATGGACCCACGCCAGATTTTTCAAATGGCCGCCATTTTCAAAATGGCCACCAAATATGTAATAAATAATCAGTTGATCCTATATGTATCAGGTTTTAAAAACATATATTATGGCAATCGCAACAAATTCCGCAAAATAATAGACAAAGGGTCATGCAATACAATCTGGTTATATTTTAAGTTCAAAATGGCTACCGTTTTCAAAATGGCCGCCAAAATGTGTTGAAAATAGTAAAATTTATAATTCGTTTAATAGTTGTTTGTAAGAAAATAATTAATATGTTGAATTTGTACACTCAGTTGTCTTGGCATATTATTTGTTTGTTAATATTGTAATAAAGAGTTATTTAGAAGCACCCTATGGTTAATGTGTTGAGGGATTTACAAGTTTAAATCACATTTCACTTCCGGTTGACTCTAGGTTTTCTCCAGCCTTTGGAATTTCTGAAGGGTACTAAACTAATTTTCTTATCAGAAACTTCATTATAAAATATATTTATAAAACCCTAAAATACATTAACTTGGTAAACCTTATTTACAAGACAAAACATAAACAAAACCTAAACGTGAAGACATCTTATTCTAACGGATTAACTGCGTCAAAACTATATAGTTGCCGAGCAGAAATGAAATTGGCCTGAAACCCAATGTGAAGATCATAATGGCATTTTGCGTTGAAACCTTCGTATTTAAAATGGAGGTACTTAAAACAATCTGAGACTTGTTTGAAGACTATAGATGGACCAGTGCCCATGAGGCAATTATGACATTGCATATTCATTATGTGATTACCATACTTATGGTAAACCGGGCTTACGCCTTAAACCATTGCATATTGCACATGACGATCATAAAGAGAAACCAAAAGTTCGCAATTGCAGTACTGTTCAGTTACACTTTAAATCTTAAAATTAGTCATCTCTGTGTGTGAGATAAACTTCATTAGT
Source organism: Cyrtodaria siliqua (assembly GCA_037043455.1). Taxonomy (NCBI): domain Eukaryota; kingdom Metazoa; phylum Mollusca; class Bivalvia; order Adapedonta; family Hiatellidae; genus Cyrtodaria; species Cyrtodaria siliqua. The sequence goes on from JAWPHD010000339.1 coordinate 483,985, forward strand.
GTTGTCTCATCAATACCCAATAAACTAGCTCACAAGCAGAAATACAAGATTGTGAAAGAAGATGCAGGTGCAGTAGGTGCTGTATACACATCGCAGCTTCCACACTGGATGATCTCTGAACCAGATATGGTTAGAGTTATCTGTTAATTTCAGTTATCGCAATAATTCATCAGGTGATGCCTATAGAAATACTCTGATCTTTTTCATCATGAACAAGTTAAAGATATTCGTAAGACAGTTTGAGTGACACAGTAAAGGAGTTAGCAAATATATTTAAGGACAATAATGAGGTTTTACTGGTACTTGACTTACGTTACATAGACGACTCTCGTGTGACAGAAGTTGCAACAAATAGGTAAATTATGTAATGCAAAGCATGACATATTTGTAACAGAGCTTACAGATGACATAACCACGTCTGTCTTTAAACAGATAAACCAGAACATGTTTTCTTTCCTCAGTTGTCACCTACAACAGATGCTATAACTTGCTTTCTTTTCTCGCATATATATGTATCATATTAGGTTCCGATTAACGGCAGATTAGGGTGTCTCTCCAGTCTTTTCTAACTTTGGAAAACTTTTTTGGATTTTAATCAGACTATGCGAGCTGCCTTAAAATGCATTTTAATGCTTGGAAAACATTAGTAAGTATGATCAACAAGATCCTTTACACATTTTTGAATGTCACTTGCAGAATGTTTAGTATGTGACGGCTATCATGCAAAACAAAATCAGAGCTCTGGCTAACTGGCATAGCAATCGGTTGCGGCTAGAAGAGAAACTAAAAACACGTTTATTAAAACAGAGATGAAGATTTGCCTTGTATTAGACAACGAGAATCTAGGACTGATCTCAATCATTTCACTAAGATGATACGATACAATGCATGTGATGCACGTGGCAGGTGGCAAACAATACTTCATTAAACTTATGCTATATACAGTAGACACAGACGTTGTATTACTTGTTATAGCAGTGGTAATGTAAATACAGTTAGATGAGCTATGTGTTAGTTTTAGGAGCTAGGAATCACTTTAGGTGATTCGTTGCACACTGTATTGCCTATTCATTAGTTCATATAAACCAAGACGAATAGTTGCTTTTCACACTTACTAGATGCAACGAAATATCTTCATTTGCTGAAAAAGGTAAAACCTGTGCATGGAGAATCTGGCAATACTATGTTGAGGTTGAACAAGCTTTCCAATTCCAAAATTTGTTCTTGTTGGAAAATGTATGACAACAGGAAGTGCATGTTCGACAAGAGGAAGTGCTGTTGATGTCGCAAAGAATGGTTGACATTCAATGGTTCCAAGATACAACAAGTCCATGTCACCAATTGATGTAGCTCTTTTCAAGGACACCTACCGAGTTGTTTACAGGTTGTAATTGGACATTGTTGGAGACATGGCCTTTAGGTCCACCTTTGAAACGCCTACATCCGGTGACTGCGGTTGGAAGAGGGTATGTTGAAGCCATTCTCGATAACACTACCACAGGCATCAGCGTTTGCAAAGGATTTATTAAATGTAGATGTCAAAGAGACAAGTGTGTTGCAATTTAAAACGAAGTGTTAAAGCAGAAATGATGTTTACAGTCTTTTAAAAATGGGATGTTGGGTACTGTGACTGTGATTAAGAAAATTTATACCGTTCAGATCATAGATAGTGAGATAAGATTACATTTATGTTAGCTGTCATTTTGAAAATGTTCAAATGATATGACCATTTATTACATTTGAATGTGTGTATATAACAAACTTCTTTTTGATTTTGTTTTCTGATAGTGTCTTGTTAATATTGTTTAAATCAACAAATGTAATTTAAGGTCGTAATTAAATCTTAATTCCGATAAATTGGAGATGAAAAATATTGTTTAAGCATCCTTTCCTATATGTTTTCTCCAAGAGTTTAGAAGACTCGGCAAGCTTGATTTTTTATAACCTGCGGCGTCCCATTAGTTTTGTTACTTTATATGCATGTTTTAAAATCAGTTTTTACAATTATGTAAATAGTTCAAAGCAAATTAGTTTTACATATTACTCATTGGGGAATATATTGCACCAATACAATATTAAAACTTGTAATACAATAACCACAAACAATAAAAAATTCTGCATTGTATTTAAGTATATGCAAGAAGTTTTAAAGTTAACCTGATATTGGATTAATCAATTTGGATGCTTGATAAATGATTCAAGATTGTTGCCTATACCTTTAATAGTGTTTTACCAAGTCACTGGATGTATACTTACGAGTTATTATATACTAAAAGCCGCTAATAGAGATGAGACTGAAACTTAAACACACTTCAGAAATGCTTAAGGCTAAAGACAACTGAGACAAAACTAGTCTCAAAGTTGCATAGTATGTATACATGTGTAAAACCCCTAACCCCTGAAGTATAGGGGTGTATCTAACAACTATTTATTGAAGTATAGACATACACATAAATATATCAAGACAACACCCTTTGTAAAACACATCAACATTTTGATTGCTTTATAAAAAAATAAAATTAAAAAAAAAGCGGTTTTTGGCGGCCATTTTGAAAATGGCGGCCATTTTGAAGAAAAAAATGACCCAAATTATATGGCATATTTTATTGTCTATCAATGTTCTGAATTTAGTGTTTTTACAGTAACAAATTTTGATGAAATCAATTAATTATGGGCTTCATTAATTCTTTATGGAATATTTGGCGGCCATTTTGAAAATGGCGGCCATTTTTCAAAATCTGACGTGGGTCCATAGCCAGAAATGTTTAGCAGAGTATTGTCTAGCTATGTGTCAAGTTTGGTGCTTTTATCACAAAATGCACAATTTTACCAATATATGTCACCAATCTGCCCCACTATATCTTGTAACGATGGTTAAAGATAGTAAATATACTCCGAATTGAGGAAATATTCAGGGTTATGTTCTAAATGGCCGTAGTTTGTTACGATGGTTAAATATAGTAAATCTACTCCGATTTTTTTTGAAATATTCAGGCTTATGTTGTAAATGGCCATATTTTGTTACGATGGATAAAGATAGTAAATCTACTCCGAAAATGTGCAAATATCCAGGGTGTCTTGTACCGAAACAAAGGGGCACTTCGGATATAGACAAAATACATCGGGCGTGCTTTTAGTCCATTGTATATACTTATTTCATAAGTAATTGAATTAGTTTAACAAAAAATAAAAAAATGTTCATCTGTATCATGTAAACTACTAAATGGGTTTGTTTTATCATTGATTTAAGCAGCCGAACCATCTACGAGTCATGCGTGATGGGATGTGACGAAATTACAAGGAGGTTAAATTCCATCTAGGAAATATTAGTTATAAATAACATTTATGATTAAATAACATAAAGGTAGGCAGCGGAGGATAAGTTAGTAATTTAACGTAAGCATTTAAATCTGTAAATTGATAATATTGATTTCTATTGATATGGCATAGCCTAACATAAAAATAAAGGTGAGTAATAAACTGTAAACCGATAGTGTTGATTTCAATTGTTCTGGCATAGCCTGACATAAGTCTGCAATATGTTTAAGCTGTACAGTATTATACAAGTGTGTATTGTATTACGGAAAATATCGGAACTCACGACACGACTGTTTGGCGCTATCTCCTTCATACAGACGCTGCAACAATTAGTGTATTTTTAAATCAGGTTTAACCCAAGGAATTATTAATATATAAAACGTGAAAGAAAATATTAGCTGTAGCTGAAATATCACTTATTTTCTTATTGGACTATCATTGCCATTTTCTTAACCTCATGCCACTCTTTTAAAATCATGACCAAACTAATTTCCTATCGTTTGCTATTGGGAGAGGGAAACCGAGTTGTTTCAAACAGAATGTTTCCAAAGTCGCTCGAGTGAATGTTCCTCCATTTCCGTAAGTCCCAGTTGTGTCTTATGACCTTATCCACGTGGCGGTGATGCAGGTAGTGTCGCAAATCCTGGAAACAGAAGTAGCATGACTTCTGACAGCGTGGCACCAGATGGCGATAACACAGAACAAACTGGTAATATAACTAACAGCAATACTGATGACATAATAAGGATTATTGCATACCTTACTATAAATAGTAACAAAGTAATGAAGGCAAAAATCTTGTACCGTCTTACCCTAGGCACTGTGCCAAAACAAAGTTATTGGCAAACTGTCAATAGCTTGTTTTCGGCCCGCGAATGCGTATGTGTTTTCTTTACTAAAACGGTAACCTTTAAGCTATCAAAAAACACCGCCCAGTCAAACTTCGTTGCAACAGATGCCGAGCGCGAGCCCCATCTAGCAATTCAAAATGTCGTCCGTTCAAGGAGATCGTTAGTCTCTATCATCCAGACACACTCAGTCTGACTACGAGCACAGCCTGTATACAAAACTCAAACGACGATGTATTCTGGACTACTACATTCGCAAGAGATGTTTTATTCAGTAAAATGAAATATCTTAAACAAGAGGGGCAAACAAATATGGAGCAGATCCATTTACAGACGAAGAACTGAACAAGCTTCGAAATAAATGTCTTCTTGGCGATGGTAATGTATTTACATTTACTATGTGATATTGATAAGTTTTCATTGACAATCTTCATCCACCATACGATTTTAAACATACTGTGATGTTGTTTTCTATCTAGTGACTGCAATGAACCTCTGAAATAAATTCACATAAACTCGCGACATTTAGATAACATTTAGATCTATGTGTCACACAACATTTGTATTCTAAAAAAATAAATTTCCTACCTTTGAAGTTATTTTATTCACTGAGAAATATAAGTCCATGTGTGTATTTTTTTTTACCAGCACAAAGGTAAACAGAAAACATGACAAAGATAAAGACAAACAACGTCACTTGATCTAGTTATGACGATTTTATGTTGCGTCACGAGTTGACGTAATTCAATTTAAATCAGTGGCGGATTCAAGAGGGGGGATGGGGGCGCACCATTACATGTTTGCTATATCTATGAATAGTCTAGTAATTATAGGTTTTAAGGTCAAACAAATTCCAACAGAAAGTATTTTAGGATTTTTAGAATCACTGACATGTAATGAGTTTCAGAAAAAACTCCTCAAGATAAAGATGATGGGAAATGCTAAATTTTGGGGTAAAAGTTGCGTTTTAAAGAGAAATATCTCCGGAAACTGGAATAATTTTTATAAAAAATCATCTGAGCAAATTAGAATTTTCTAACAGTGCGGAAATGCTCTTCTAAATCCATCTCCATGTAAATCACGGTTTATAGATGGATATTGGGCTAATAATATAAGATTTTAGGGCAAAACTTGGAAAAAATTAATAAAATCGTTGATTTCTATAATACATTTGGTGTTACTAGGCTATAAATTTAAAAAAAATCTAAATGAGTTGTAAAAACTTAGTTTCTAACTGTTTTGTACAGAGAAAGGTACAGAGATGTGCCAGAAAAAAGTACTTTCGCATACGACGATATAAATTACTTTATTTTTGGGTCTAAAAATGTGTTTTACATAAAAAATCGTTGAAAAGAGGAATCATTTTGTAATAAGATGTTTGAACATAAACTTATCTAATCGAAGTGATACAATTGTGCACAATTATATATACAAATGTTTCATTGTATCGTAAGTTAATATGAAAGTTCAAATTATGAGATTTTGGGGCAAAATGTTGAAAAAATTAATGAAATCGTTGATTTCTGTAATACAGTCGTAGTACAGACCTTTGAGCTAAAGAAGTAGGGAAATGAATTATAAAATGATAATCTATAATGGTTTTCCATAGAGCAAGATGCAAGGATGTGCCCCAAAAAAGCCATCAGGCGTATACTGTTGAAAATGCATTATGTTCGGGTGGCAAAATGTTTTTTCATAAAAAATGTTGTAAACAGGAATCATTGTTAAGATGTATTTTGAATATACATAATCTACTTGAAGTGATATTATCCTATATATGCATATATCCAAATGTTTTATAGTATCAGAAATTAAGTTAGATATTCAATTTTAAGGTCTGTAGCATATAAAAGGTCCGTTGAATAAATGTCTAGTTACAATGGTTACGACCATGGATCATGTTTACATCATTTGGAAATTTTATATATAAAATAATGAAGAAAAAACATGATGTAATTACATACATATGTATTTATAACCTTTTGATACACATATTGTATACACTTCATTGAATATGTGGTGGAAAAATTGTTCAAGCAATCATTACAACAGGGTTTATAATCATTTAAATAGCATATATGGTAACTTATATTAAGATGGTGCAATATGTTTTATCTTTAGGTGTGATAATTACATTTTAATGAAAACGATCACCGGAAACTGTATGATAAGTTTTAAAAACACGTTCAAAGTAACTGTATGAAATTCAATTTTGAAATTTTGCGCAATACTCATGTCGAAGTTTTAGGAGATTTGGTCCACATCACCTAATATTATTGCTTGTTTATGTAAGAAAAGAGTGATCAAATATTAACTAAAAATTTAATTTAAATGAATCTCAATTTCTATAGAATTCATAGAGCGTACATTTTGGCACTGCATACATGAGATTCCATGCTTTCTACAAAAACCTGTTACACATTCAATGCTATAAATGTACACTCTGATTACATTGTTTTGGTTGTTCATAATGTATATAACCTTTCATTAACATACAATGCCCACACTTCCGAGAAGCAATTATTTGTTGAAAACACCAAGGTATATATGTTATTTAAAAGATGATGATTGTGATGGAAGACTAGTGTGTTACTATTGGGATAATCCATAGATTTAGCTACCTATCAGACATCCCTTGTACGAAAATGTTTGGTACAAACTTTGCACAACTGGTGGTTTCAGCTGTAGCACTAATATTACTACACTTGTAAAACATGCATATCCATCACTATTATTATTTTTCCAAAATAACTTTGTACGTTAATATAAAATTTGTGTTTTGGACTAAACGCCTCACACTCTGTAAAAAGCTATATACATGTATTTACATATGTATACAAGCTTGGTTACAAACAAGAGGCCTCGCTAACCCAGTGGATATGGCTTTGGAGCCACAGGCCTCTGCCCCAATTGGTTCGCTCCCGAGGCATGCATGATGGGAATTTTCATCCTACATCTCAAATACTCTGCCCCGCATGGGTTTGCTCCTTTGCGGAGGCATGTCTGATGGGAACCTGCACCCTTCATGGCATCTCCATCTGAAATTGCATTCCCAATATAACCTACTATGAGTGTTAACCCCATTTCATTCAGGGTTACAGATACAAATAGCATCTGTGACATGCAAATTATTGATACACTCCATTACTGTTCTACTCAATTGAAAATGTTATATTTTGCGCATAACAAAACACTTCATAGCATCACAGGGGTTAGGACATTTAATTATTCAAACATGCATCCTTTTATCCATTACAAAAAAAGTAAAAATATATTTTACTCTAGACACATGAAAATCTTCTAGTCCACTATCCCTATCAATTACAAAAAATATCAATGTTTGAGTATACTTATTTTCAACATGTCCGCAATGTGAGTATCTAATTCAGTCTTCAAATAATGAAACTGGGCGAGTACATATATAAGGCAAAATTTCATAACTTCCAAAATATTGTTTATAATGCTCAAATGATTTTTAACAATCGGTTCATTTATATTTTGCATTTTTTTCACCCAAATCATAAAGCCTCGTATGTGTGTGGACTTATTTTTGACACAGTAGTGCACATGCGCAACACATGTAATGCGCCAAACTGATACAAGAAAATGATCTTTCTACAATTTTTTAGTTTATAACCAAGTACTTTGTGTATGAAAAGGGTGATTCTGTGCAATTGTTAAGCAAGTCGTCAAAAAAAAATCACGGTTTGAGTATTCTTCTTAATGTCAAATACAATGAAAAACTTTGATATAATTATGTACATTGAATAGTGAAACATTTTGTGATATCATTGTATTTTTTGTTTAAGCTCAAACGATTTTGAAAACGATTCTTGTTTTCAGCGAATGTTGATGAAAATTGCATTGTTTCGCCAAAAAAAGCATTTCCATTCATCATACCCTTGGATAATGACACATCGTTGCTCAAAGCTTGTGGGAAACCGTTAGGAATGATCTCTTAGCATTCGCAACAGCTCGATAAATTCCATAGAATCATATTTCGAATTTATGTAGAAGGAATCCATACTGGCTATGTCATACTAATATGGCGGCGCCCTAGACCCCAGCAGATTCCCTCCAAAAGCCATTAAAAGTCAAACCCAACAATATCATCAGTTTTACAATGTCATTTGGCCGATAAATCTATATATATTTTATATACGGCCATACTGTTTAGAATACAGCAACAGTAAACTATTTTTTGTCCCTTTGACTTCCGAATAACACAATGTTAAGATTTTCATCGAAACACATAGGTGTGATTCCAAATGTAAACCAAGTATATTTTACAAATGTCTCTTTTAGTTCATACATAATTCATTATTAAAGCCCAGTAATTTGATTGTATCACAAAAGCATTGGTGTTTTTTCTCCATTTGTGTTCCACGTTTTGACCCTGACCTCGCAATTTGAGCATCTTATTCACTTCTGAACTTCTGATATTATCAAACATATGTAATGTATGTTTTATACACCATTTTTTCACTTCAATTATATTTGTTGAAATACATATTTGTGATTCTTTTTCAGTGATTTTTGATGAAGGACAATTGTTTTAATTTAATTAGCGTCTTATCGATCTCTGATTTCGTGTTTCACACGAATATGGGTTTGGAAGAAGGTTTCCTCACTTTAAAATGAATATAATATGCTGTAGTTTCAAGTCAAAATAAAATACCTTCCATCATATTTCTTAAAAGCATTTGAAGCAAACAATTAAAGGTGTAAATATTGAATGAACAATATATGTATTAGATAGTTAAAAAACATGTTTATGAACTTTTTGATAGCAATAAATTTAATAATTTGGCTTAAGAGCAAAATCGTCGTAAGCTGTTCCTTAAAACGGGCCACTGTACTACGAATGTATTACAGAAATCAACGTTTTTATTCATTTTTTTAAAAATTTGCCCTTAAATCTCACAATGTGAACTTTCACATTAACTTACGATACAATGAAACATTTGTATATATAATTGTGCACCATTTTATCACTTCCATTAGATTAGTTTATGTTCAAACATCGTATTACAAAATGATTCCTGTTTTCAGCGATTTGTTTTAATTTAGGAAAAACTCATTTTTAGACCAAAAAATAAAGTATTTCAGATCGTCGTATTCAAAAGGACTTTTTTCTGGGACATCTCTGTACCTTTTTCTTTGTAAAACAGTAAGAAACTAATTGTTTATAGCTCATTTAGTATTTATTCATTTATAGCCTAGTAACATAACGATTTTATTAATTTTTTCAAAGTTTTGCCCCAAAATCTCATATTATTAACCTCATATCCATCTATTAAACCTTGATTTACATAGAGATGGATTTGGAAGAGCATTTCCGCACTATTAAATGATTCTTATTTGCTCAATTGATTTATTATAAAATTATTCCAGTTTCCGCAGATTTTCTCTTAAAAACGCAACTTTTACCACAAAATTTAGCATTTCCCACCATCTTTATATTGAGGAATTTTTTTCTGAAACTCATTACATGTCAGTGATTCTAAAAATCCTAAAATACTTTCTGTTGGAATTTGTTTGACCTTGACTCTTAATTTCGGCTATAATTACTGGCCTAGAATAAATGAATATACTGTTAAATATGAATGATTTGCTTTAAAATCTATTAATTCATTATTATTTTTAGAAAACCTGGAGGGTCTTATAAACGCGATGCGGTTGAACAATTCATGAATACCACCCAGTTTGTTCTACGTGGTAGACAACAACACCAAACCATCCTATGGGGATCTAGAGCGGAGATTGTAGAGCTACTGTACTTAAGAACGACATCTGAAGGAATAGATTATGTTGTATTTACTGAGAAGGCAACCAAGACGAGGAACGGAGCTGAGAGTGAACTTTTAATTATGTAAAACCCTGATGGATTATTTAATGTGAACAGAATACACTCTCAATATATATTTACAAAATTTACATTTGAAATGCTGCTGTTAGATCTAATAATTCAACAAAACATATCTTGTGACATTTATGTTATAGTCTAGATTGAATTAGGCATCTTCCTCTAATCTATAAGGAAAAAAAACAAAAAAACATGTGTAGAAAAAATATTCATTAAAATATATTCCTATTGTCTTTTTGTTTCATCGTAGAACGTAAAAAACTCATTAAAAACTCATTAAACGGCAATGGTGTGCCGAAACTGGATATTGGCGCACCTATTGCTAAAGCCCTCGTGCCAATATCTCACTAGATGCGCCAATATCCAGTCTGGCTAAAGCCCTCGTGCCAATATCTCACTAGGTGCGCCAATATCCAGTTTGGGCACACCATTGCCGTTTAATAACTTCTTAGTATTGGAGATGAACAAGGGGCTAACATTTGGCCAAACTTGAAGCAAAATATGTTGAACGAGAAGTACATTGCCTTGGCTTTGCTCCTTGCCAAGCCGCTGCCACTGGGAGATTAACAAAAAACATGTCTCCGTGTCTCCGTGGTAGATTAGCAGCTTGTATAGCAACTTAGTTCCGCGATGTAAAAGTTATTGTATATATAAATCAATGGACCAGTGCATTTTTTTTATTTATTTTTTAATATTTATACATCTATCCACCCCGAGGCTAGGCAGAGTAAATATATGTGTGTATAATTTGTTTGGGAGCCAGCCGTTATGGGGGTTAGTGTGGAAATTGTATGATGAACAGTTACAGATAAGACTTTCACTGCCTTGGTGAGGGTGAGGGTGTGTTGACCAGGAACTCAGGCTTTTATACGAGTATATGTATTATACTCCGGAGGCATCATCACACGTGTTGACGAAGCCTTCACAAATGCTTTTATTACAACACTATGCTGGTGTAGCCCTGTACTTACCTACATAAATGCTTTGATTACAACACTATGCTGGTGTAGCCCTGTACTTACCAACATAAATGCTTTGATTACAACACTATGCTGGTGTAGCCCTGTACTTACCTACATAAATGCTATGATTACAACACTATGCTGGTTTAGCCGTGTACTTACCTACATAAATGCTTTGATTACAACATTATGCTGGTGTAGCCGTGCACTTATCTACATATACATTCGATGATTCATTAAGAAATAAAATATTTCCAGCGTGTTTATATTGTCCCATTTAAATACCTGGTGGGCGGGATTTAACTATCAGCTATAGCAATAGCCGTGGACCGCTATTTAAATGTGTTTCAAGTAGTCCAAAACATCAGGTTTTGATCTCGTATAGTATAAGCTAGTTAGAAAATTATTTTATTTCTTATTAGACATTGGTTTTTATGTATTAAATAAACATATTTTTGAGAGAGTGAACATAATATAACCAAATTCTCACAACTTACATTGTATGTCCATATCTCAACAACAAATGAAGAAAATATACAGCTTTGTCCTGTTTTTAACAATTTCAATTTGTTGTCTGCACGTAACGTTACTTTAAACTAACGTAAGTGTTGTTTCGGATGTTTTCTGACGCATACACTCCTTTTAAATGACGTCCTAATGGTTAAAAGACGTGACGTCAGAGGTCGTGATAGGAATTTTAAAAACTCCTCAATGACCTATCAACATTGACTATTTTAATAAACTACGTTAGATAACAGTGTTTAATATAAGCAGTCTGAGTTTCTTCAAACCCATACAGAAAGTCATTCAAAGTACGTATAAAAGTCTAACAGAAAATGTAGCTTTCACAGTACACAGTCAACCAAATACACGCATTACAACAAACAACGATTACATTGTTGATAAAAACAAGTCATGTGACATCACAAACACAAACGGGTTGACAATAGGGCTACTGCCTTGGAATGGTCAGTTGTAAGAAGCCGCTGGGCGTTTGAACCAGGTTCTAGAGTGCAGCAAACCTCACTCGTACCATAATTTCATGTCAATAAAACTGGACGGTGTAAATAAAAAATCCCTGCTAGGCTATATTCTCTAACAAACAAAGTAGTGTTAATAGGCAATATAAGTATAACATATAGCTGATCATGTATATATGAATATCACAAACACAAATGGGTTCACAATAGGGTGCACCAAACCTCACTCTGGTTGTATTCTATAATAAATAGCAGCCCGGTTGTAAGTCCTTGACGTAGAAGAAATCTTAAATTATTTCTGTTTTAAAAGAAAAGCTGGGTTACGATAATACAATTCTGCAAAGGCTTCTTTTCGATTAGCTTCTTAGTGTACCACATATTACAGATAGTAATGTCCTCAACTCGACTACAAACTCTAGAAATACGAATAAGTTGAGAATCATGGATCCCATATGAAGTTGCTCAGGGAACATCTCCATCTATTTGGGAATAATAAACAATATTAATATAAAATCACCTCTCTTGTCATAGGGTTTTGCTAATTATTTCTCTATTTTCAATAGCAATAGAAAGATGTAAATCGAGAAAAAAAGCTAAACTATCAGAACCGAAATCTGAATCAATACTGATATTGATCGAACACTGTTAACTGGAAACTTATTTACGTCATACATATCAAATGCTTAATTGCCACTAAACTTAGAACAGTTCAGTATAAAGATATAATGAAAAATCTCCCAACATTTTTTTTTTATACATGTAAAATTGCAAATACAAGACATTGTGATTTTTGTAATTTGGGAATGTCCAGTTACTCGAGCCTTCTGAACAGAAGTACACAACGTTTTAACAAGTGAAAATATGCAATGCAATGTAAACATTAAAACAACTTCATTAGGAATTATAACCTTTTAAATTGTATTTTAATGATTGCGAAGTATTTTATATTCAAAAGTAATATACAAAGACAATTCCCAGAGTAGCTACATTTTTAACATATTTAAAGAAAAGTGAAAACATGGCAATAATAATAGCGATGTCTAGGGACAAAATAAGACACCATAACGATAACTGTTGCGCAGCTCAGAATTGACCACGTTTATAAAACATAATACATGTTATGGCGCACTTTTATATTTCAATGCTATTCTTAAGCAGGAATCCATTTTCTTTTTATCTGTTCTGTTCTTTCATTACCGTTCTAAACTCATTTATACTATCATATATAATCTTGTCTTATTTTTCGAGAGATAAGTGTAAAATAAAGCAGGTGCTTTGATTTTCATTCTGTAAACATGTATTGACATGATATATCGTTATTTGTCAATGTTTGTTATTGTTTCAATGTGTGTTATTGCACAATTGTGAAAATTGAAAAATAAAATATTTTCATAGAAAATTATTAATGGTATGTCTGAAAGGTAATGCAACTAATTTTTTTTTTTACAATTGAGGTAAGAAGGCAAATATTCTTTGCATAGTTAAACCGTTTATTTCGGCTACTTCAACTTTGACTAATCGTTCAAAGTACTCTTCTTCTTGGTATATTTTATTATTTGACAGGCAAAAAACATAATTAAAATAAATATAAAACGTTTGCCATTGTGTCTTACCTTTTTCGCACATTGACCTGTAAGTAGTTGCACATCTGTACCAGATGTATTTCTTCTGCGTCCGTTCATATCCCAAACATTGGGCGTCCGGATCATTATCCTGTAATCGTGGTTCAGCAACTACAGAAATGGATAAACATAAGGATAACATGAATACGCCGAATAATATAATATCATTATCAGGTAAAGTTGGTATATATATATATATATATATATATATATTGTAAATTCTAACCATTAGTATGTAAAGCTTGTTCTTTAACTAAAGTCATAGACGGAATAAGAATGATATGAAGACACATTCATCAATATATTCTGCCACCACATATTTCTTGATAGCAGAATGATTTATAAACAAAACACTTCCGAAAACACCTCTAAAGGTCAAAAGGTTGGCGGTGAACATTTAAATGAAATGGAATCCACGTTTTCATCATTCGTGTTACCATGAACACATGGCTGGTATGAATATAAGACTATTATATATATCAGCAGGCTTACATAAAGTTCGCCGGCCATGTTTTGTTTCATGAACATGTTTATGTTTATTTAAATCGAAATCAATACATTTGATATGTACAATTCACACATTAAAATATCTGTGAAAAGCGAGAATAAGATTTTATTTGATGACGTAGAAAACTATGAACAGGTAAATTAATCGACAGGTAAATGTATTTCCCTATTATCTGGCAATAGTTTTGCAGCTATACAATTCTGTTTTACCTCATTTCCCCGTGTAGTCACGCTGTGGTAAAAGTAGTATCTACGTCATGCAAAGAATACTTATTTTTACATGCAACTTAGTAACGGTTTTAAATATATGTTTCTCTCCGGGACTATCAAGAAATGTTCATATGATGTTTAAGAGTTAAATTTGTTAATTGATAATACTACAAAAAGGGTGGCCATTCATCTTTAAACCACTATGTTTATATACGTATTAAGTTTCATAAATATTTCTTAAACAGTTTTCGAGTGTTCGAGATTCAAAGATCTGATGAACAGACTCAATAAAACCGAGTCTGCAACCTTCTCTATTGTTCGTGATTGTTACTTTCAAGGGATCCCCTTTTTAATAGCAATCAAGTTTAAATTCCTAGGTGGATAATTCGGAAAACGTTGTTTGATGATGCCATATATATCAGATGTTAGTGCAACTTCACAAGCTGGCTTCCATAAGAAACATATGTTTTAAATAACCTCGAATTACTGTGTATCCGTGTCTTTTTAACAAGTTAGTATGAATATATGATTTATAAATGGAGGAAAAAGATTCCTGTATACAATCGATGATATAGAGATTATTTAACTGCTGTGATCGATTATAAGGAAATCCTTCACGAAATGGCAGACGTGTTGTTTTCACGTACGAGCGTATGCGAGTGAGTGAAAAAACATTTTAAATCAGTTTATGCATGATTTAAACCGGAGTTATTCGCTTTATTGAACTTTTTCGGCGGATGACGTCGACGTCAGCAACAATTTGTTGACGTCATAACTCAACGTCACAGTTAGTTATTTTTGTGTTCGGAGTTAGTTATTAATATAAGGTAACTGTAAGTATTTCATAATTTTACAGATTTTCCATATCACCCTGTCTAACCTAGAACGCGTCATGTACGGTTTAACTTTGAATTTACGGTTTTGCTAACGTTGCATTGCCGGTATTTCGCGTTGACATCGACCGGGAACATGTGCGTGAGGTAAGAAAATCACTTTATGTGTATAGATATTTCCAAGTTTTTAGGATAAGATATAGTGAGTACGAGCCGGAAAGGATTGCTGTTTTACTTTTTCGTATACTTTTAGCCGAGTATCCACTACTTTATTCAATCATTCATGAGAACGGACGTCTTTCGTCATTTTTGGATGGTCAGATCACTGAAATTTTCATACAGATACAATCTCTGCAAATCGTGTTTTACAGATCATTCAATAAACATCTTAATAGAGGGTCAGAAACAGCAAATGTGTCAACGAAAGGCATTTCTATGGTATTTCATGGCACAATTGTCGAGTAACGCGCAATAAAACGGTACAACGTGTAATAATACAGGATTTTACTATTAAATAGCCAGAGTTATTTGGAGGCACTCACTGTTTCGCTAAGCTAGAGCTGCAGTTGTAATATTAGTATAATTACGCATGCGCAACACTGTTACATTCCTTTTCCTGCGAAAACGAGATAATTCGGTTCTTATCTTGTTCATGTTGAGTAAAAAACTGAAATGTTGTATGTTGTCATTGGGTATTGTGTCTAAATATTTCGCATTTCACGAAGTTTAAATGTTAAGATGTATTCTGGCATAGTTTAAATGCATGTTTTTTTCGCATTTCAATAGATGTTTGTATATATTAGCTTTGTTTAGAAGATAACCCTTTGTCTCGTACAAAACAGGAATGTATTCCACTTTATTTGGATTTAATTATTCTCTCAAAATAGTTTGATAATACTGGCGATTTGTTACTTCTGTGGTAGAGTGTTGTAATGCACTTTAAAAACATTTTTATTTTAATTTAAAATGTGTTATATGTTAATGCTACATGTATACTCAGTTGCAAAAGCAGTGGACACTGAGATTGTTTAGATATAATTGTATAAAGTTGTTTAGAATTAAATTGACAAATTCCAAAATGAATATGCCATATTTGGTACCAGATGTTTTATAATTCCATTGCCAATATCATGTTGTCATTGTTTTTCATCATTAAAGGACTGTCCTTGATAAAGAGGATAGGATGTAAAGTAAAATTTTCAAAGTGTCCAGTTTCTTTTGCAACTGAGTACTCCGAGCGTCGGCACTTTAGCTAGCATCACTAGACAGAAAGCTGATCGCTGCTGGCTGTTATTATCATAAATGTCATTTTGATTGCTGCCATATGGCCGTCAGCGAATCCTTCAATTCAGTGACATCTAATTTAATGACAATTAACAATTTTATAA